>JAPMOB010229914.1:0-11055 GCA_029875015.1 Lepomis gibbosus | reverse complement strand
ATTCACGTGCACGACTGTTACGCGCATTATGCGCGTGCACGTTCACATGCACGCGCTTTGCCGACTCATATATACTACTCCCTGATCCAGATCTAGGAGGAGCTCCACCAGGACACCATTTGCTGTCTTATAAGGAGCATGCCCAGACGTTGTCAGGAGTGCATGCGGCACGTTAGGGTTGAACACACTTCTGAGTCACATTATGAGTTGCCGTGATTAAAGTCACTCAAGTTTGATCAGCCTGTGATTTACATTTTTTACTTTGATTTAGGTGTGATTTTGAATCCAGCCCTCAATTGGTTGGTGATTTTGTTCTCAACAAATTACACAATGTACAGTAAAGATTTGGAACTTTGAACTATTGAGATATGATGTGGGATTTCGGGGTCCCCTTAATTATTTTGAGCAGTCTTTATAGCCACTTCGGTACACTATGTTTGGGATTAGGGTTTAAATTGCATTTTTATTTATATTAAATAAAGTATTATTAATAGAATTTAACTTATTTAATTTAGTTATATTCACCTTGGGACACCCCTCTTAAACAAGAGAAAATTGATACCCAAATAACCAATTCATGAAATAGTGTCATGAAATATAACCTACTTAACTATCAATTTGGAATCTGATAAATAAATAACTATAAGCTAAGTTACCATTAATAGCTAGTTGGTGTAAGTTTTTGGAGTTCTACGCAGAAGTGGGATTTCTCCAAGTTGGTACAGTAAAGTGTTACAAATTGTGCCAGTAAAAGTAGACGATACTGGGAAGCAGATGCCATGACAATAGTGAACTAAGAAATTAGTTTGGTAAAAGGTAGCAGAATAGAAATTTAACTGACATTACGAAGCAGATACCATGACACAAGAAAAATGGAGCAAATCACCCTAGAATGCATTGGTTCAGCTCCTCAAAAGAGCAACAGACACAACAGACTTGGACTGGATGGACCTTAGCAACTGGAGACATTTCAACAACAACAAAAACAAAACAATAAACCAAATACATTTTTAAAGCAAATCTTGGTGTTTGACATTCTTTTTAAGCTATGTTGCTATGGATGTATTGAATATTGCTTTGCTCTTTAAAGTCACTGTATCGTCAGGGTTCATGGACAAAAACATTAAGCTTTTAAAATTCTACACAACATGTATGCAAAAGATGGTGATATAAAGACTATAGGCCATTAGATACTGTGATTTCCTTCTCACACTATCACTGATTTCACCATTAACAATTCACATTTTATGATCGTATTACTGTAATCAAGAGACAGTAGACAGTACCTTTTCTTTGTTATTGTGTTTTAATTAGGAGATATGATGCAAATTATATAATCTGGTTATGATTGTGATGTGGTTATGATAATTTGGTAAACTGGCCGCACCCAAGGCGTTTTTGTGATGGCTCCATTTCTCAAAATGTTTAGGACCTTAAATTGTACAAGAGAACCAAGTTTCATGCTTTTATGGAAAAGTGAACATAATCTTCACGCATCACCCTGACTAAAGGTTTCACAAATTTGAAAGTGGGTTTCAGAGAGCATTTAAAGAGGTGGTATTATTCTCATTTTCAGGTTCAATATCTTAATTAGGGGTTGTACCAGAACAGGTTTACATGGTTTAATTTTCAAAAAACACCATATTTTTCTCATACTGCACATTGCTGCAGCTCCTCTTTTCACCCTATGTGTTGTACGCTCTGCACTTGAGCTACAGAGTGATGCATCTTACTTGTAAAAAATCTTTGTTGGAGTTGCACATGCGCAGTTCCCAGGTAAGAGTCCACTTGGACTTTTAATAATATATAATAATTTGGTGATCAAAGGTTAAAGGTCAAAGTCACTGTGACCGCAAAATACACATTTTTTCTCAAGAACCGATGACAATATTTCACAGTTGGTCAATTAGGTGGTGACACTAGTCAGCGTATTGGAGTGCACCGAGCTAATCGTGATCCTATGAGTGAGTTTCCCCTAAAGCTTGTAGAGAGGCTTTCATCTAAAACTGCTAGGAGGAAACAAAAGCACCACATGTTTTGAAGCTATAAGAATCTATCTTTTGTAATCATTAAGTGTACCTTTAGCCAATACATCTATGATAATCCTTCATTTATCTGTTCAATAATGTATATTTGTTGGAATCATACATATGTATCATCAATATTATATTAACTTCCTCTTAGGCAAAACATGCAATTTATACTTTTTATTCAATCCCTTCCAAATATTTACTACATTTTTTACATGAATCTGGACAGACATGAATGTAAACTGTAACTTGACTGGATGGCGGTGGCATCCAACTGTAATTCTAGCAATTAACATTACCTGAATACAACAATAATGTAATAGCCTTTTATACTTAATTATCTGCTACTAGTTACTAGTAACAAAGAAACTATAACATACAAAGTTGTTTGTAAATTGTGATTTTACATTCACATGTTAACTTACTATCTTAAACATAACATATGATGCATAGATTAATTTACAATAGACCTCTTCAACCAAATTACATAACGTTAAGCTCTTCTATGTGCTCACCTTTAGATAACTAATGTAATATTGTTTCACTTCCACTCACTGAGCCTCCTCTGAAACCGTTTGAAGCCCCGCTGGGGAGGTTGCATGAACACCTCTGGATTAGACTGTTACAGACACACAACCTGTTTGGCTACTTTCACATCGTCATTTCTCGGGAAACGTTCAGCTGGGGCCATAAGTTTCTATTTTGCTCACCACTCCCCTCAGTACAGATTGACGTGAACGGGTACCAACAGCGCGTGCTGTTTTGTGTCCGGGTCCACCAATAAGCTGTTAGCTTTGATCCCACGAGGAAACTGTGCGACGTAACGCGGACATTTCGGCTCTGAACTGCTTTAACGGCAGCTGTGTCAGAACCAACATGGAGCCTGAGGTAAACATGTGAAGAACTGCTTGGGAGGGATTAGTAGACAACCAATTAAACAACGAATGAAGCGTAAACGACGAAGGAAATAACATTCACAACATTGAACTGTTAGAAGCTGTTTGTTTTACCGACCTAACCGCAGTTTAAGTTACAGCTAACGTTAGCTAGCAACAAGAGAAACAAGAGCTAGCTATGTGCCTGTCTTAATTGACCAGTTAGCTAACTTACTGTAGAAAAGTGGACTCGGACTGACAGCATAAAATAAGGTGAGTAACGTTAAGTACATGTGTTATTACTTGTGAGTCGAGTCTCGTCTGCGAGGACCGTTTTTTCCAAGAGCATATTAACACACAAATAATTCACATTCGGTCTTAACTTCCCTGTTTGTGAAAACGTAAGAATATAATTTACAGTCATTACATGTCGTACTGTAAGTAAATATTAGTCCCAGGTCATCACTTAATTAAGTGTTTGCACTTTGCTCCCTCAGCTGCAGATTACAGACATTTATGAACAAGAACACAGGAATTTAATGGCACTGCCTTTTAGTGCAGTAGGATAGGTTAGGTCGTGTCACACTGTACACACGCATTAACTGTGGTTTACTGTTTGTATGCTTGTTGGCGTTTCCCTGATCAACCTTAGGATGGCCCAATGGGACAGGCTGAGGCAGCTGTCTGCTGCGTACAGACAGCAGCTACATGAGCTCTACGACAGGGATGCTTTGCCTATGGATGTTCGCCATTATTTGTCAACCTGGATAGAGAAGCAGGAGTGGTAAGGCAGCACTATCTCCTTTGCCCCTTATATTCATTAGTTCCTTCAAACAAGTTAACTGACTGTAATCCTTGAAGGTTACCCTGTAAAATACTCTGCTTGTATGGTTTGTTTTTGTTCCTTCAGGCAACGAGCAGCACGAGACCATGACTTGGCCATGGTGCTTTTCCAGGTCATGTTGGAGAATCTGGATATCCAACACAGCCGCTTTGTCCAGGAGGAGTCATTTTTAATGCAGCACAACATCAGACGTTATAAACAGAACTTTCAGGTTGGTGTGGATTAGATTTGTGGAAAACAAAAGCAGCATCATTATTTTATATAGGAAATATCTACTGTTAATATAATAGTATAATAGTTCTGATCAGCTCCCTTTACATTGTTTAGCATGGTTTCCTCTACCTTCCTATTAGTATGGTCAGCTTCTAAAGTAAGCCTAGGTAGGAATTCTGTCTTTAGAGAGCCTAAAGCTAATTAATTTAATTAACTTTGACTCTGATATTAATCTGACGTTTCTTCCCTGACAGAGGTACCTGGATGACCCATGTGCCTTGGCAAGCACAATCCTGTGGTTTTTGGAAAAAGAGAAGGAAATCCTGCAGAGTGCTGAACTTGCTGAGCAGGTTTGGGCAGCATTTTAATTACCCTTGGACATGCCACAGTAATAGATGGGACACACCCTGATGCTCCAAAAATTTTTTAACGAAAACAGCATGAATATGAAAACAATTATACACATATTGCAATTGAAAAGAGCAGTTGGTATATAGCAACTTGTTATTTTATCTTATGGCCACTTCATACATTGTCATATTTTTGCTGACTTTGATGAGCTTTATCTCTGCAGTGCTGTAACTTAATTCATAACTTTTAAATATGTAAAACCAAAAAAGGACATGTTTGAGGTTTCCAATGTAAATTTCCATTATACAATTTGGTCTGTTTTCAGTTGTTCTGAAAATGTATTCACAGTCATATGTACTAACTCCTGGACTATGTGGTCTAAAAGGCAAACATTTTCCACCAAGCTGTGACTCTGTTTTAATTGCCACCTTTACTCGCCCATATTCTCTCTCTGCAAGAATATTACACAGTATCACATGTAAAAGATTCTCTCATCTCTATATCCTGCTCCCCTACTCCCTTGCTTTGTTTCAGGTCCAGTTTCTGCGTGTAGAGCAGGAAGCTATGGAGATAAGTAGCCAGCAGGACCTTGAACGTAAAATTGCTGGGCTCCGGAATGAAGTCCAGGTGCAGATTATTTTGATTTATGCAATTGTATTGTGCTATGTAGATGACATACAATAGAGTTCAATCTTCTTCTTCTCTGTATTTGTGGGATATAGTGCATGGAACACACAGTGTTGTGTTTGGAGGAGCAGCAAGACGAGTTTGATTTTAAATACCAAACTCACAAGATGGAAGGTAAACAGATATAAAAGTTCTGGTTATAATTGCATGCTCTGATAATGTTCTCATAGGATGAGTAATAGGGTGACATGAATCACAGCTACATGTTGTCTTTCTCTTTGGTCTCTCTTACGTGGAAACTGTGATCCCACTGTGGAAACTGTTATGCAGCTGTGGTTGAGGAGGCTGTGAGAAAAGATCAAATGAGAGTTCTTCAGTTACTTGTCAACAGACTGAATGAATTTAGAAAGGTATGAAGTTTTTCATGTGCTTAAATAACATGTCTTTTGTCTATTTATTTTAATATATACTGTATATTTATTTGTTTATCTTACACAACCACCTTCATAGAACACACTGGCAGACCTAAATAAGCTCCTGAACAGGACTGAGGATGTGATCGACACATTGGTGAAGAAGGAGCTGGTGGAGTGGCAGAGGAGGCAGCAGAAAGCCTGCATTGGTGCTCCAGACAACGTTTGTGTGGATCAGCTAGAGAAGTGGTATGTTCATCTTCACCTGCTCCACATCAGTTTTAATCTTTGGTGTTTACTGTAATCGTTTGATCAGTAATCCCTCTGTAAATGAATAGCTAGGCTGGAGAAAAACCTGCTGCCATTTTTTCAATTTCATAAAACCAGAAAAACATGTCTTCTAGCAGAAATTTGAAACTCCACCATCTACTGTTTGTTGGTGTTTTAACAATTTGTTTTTCATGACCTCTGTGTTTCTTGTCACTATTTCTCATTTCCTCTTGTTTTCTAGGTTCACCAGCGTGGCAGTGTGTCTGTTCCAGGTGCGGGAGTTTCTCGGTAAGCTGGAGGAGCTGGTTGGAAAAGTGTCCTATGACAACGACCCGGTGAAGACCCAAAAACCTGTACTGCAGAGAAGAGCAGACACTCTTCTAAAAGACTTACTCAAGAGGTCTCTCTTTTAGGACATACTTTCTTAACTCTCTTGTTCTCTTATTATTTTCCTGTGAAGTTTCCTGACATTACTGTTTTTACTGTTTATTGAAGTTCGTTTGTAGTTGAGACTCAGCCATCCATGCCTCAGGGGAAGGGACCCCTGGTGCTTCGAACAAACGTCCAGTTCTCTGTCAGGACCAGGTAAGTGTGCCACCCAAGGCAATCACTACGATGCTATGTATTTACTTAAAAATCTTTTATTACATGTATGTAGCACATTTTCTAGGTACACTCTGAACAGTGCATTCATTGTGATGTGGTAATGAGTAGCAGTTTTTAACCAAATATGAAGCAATTGGTATGATAGGTGGGCATGTTGGAAGACAAATAAGCAGCGACCAGGACATTTGAAGGAGTGCAAAGTATACGAATGAGTGTTATAGTGGAGTTAAACACACCCAGTTTATTTGGGCTGTAGTGGTAGTTTGTAGTTTGCCACATAAACAGTACAGCAGTGCTGAACTAAAATGAGGATAATAAGGAGAACAATGACAAGTGAATGCTTTTTGTTCATATTTTCCTGTTTTCCACATTTTCCTGTTTAGTATCTTAATATTTCCAAAGTTCTAAAATTTTACACCTGACTTAATATTTTCAGACTTCTCGTTAAGTTTCCTGAGCTGAACCACTCCATGAAAGTGGATGTGTCCATCGACAAGTGAGTTTTCTCATTCTTGACTTCAAACAATAACAGATCCTGTTTTGTTGCCCTTGTGGTCACTGCTCTGTTTTTCTTGCCCTTGAAATTAGGGATGCTCCTCAGATCAAAGGGTGAGTTTTCTAAAATATGTTTCAGCTTCCATTTCACGTGGTATTTCCATTTGTTCTTACTAAATCCGGTATGTTTGTAGATATCGGCGTTTTAATGTTCTGGGAACCAAAACCAAGGCCTTGAACATGGCAGAGAGCCAGAGTGGAGGCATGGTGGCAGACTTCAGACATCTGGTGAGTGATAATTATTTGAAAAAAAGACAAGTTCTTACATGACAAACGAGGAATTTCTTAACAACAATTAAATATAAAGCCTTTTATACAATTCTGACAGTTATTCAAAAGTAAAATCATCTCATATCTGTTGATGATGTACACATATAAAGCAGTCCCTGGCAGCTAAACTGAAGCGATTAAACAATAATCAGTCTTTAATCTTGGGTGGTAATATTTTTGTTTGACTATTTTTGTGTACTATTATTTGTCTGTAGACTCTGAAGGAGCAGAAGTGTGGTGGTGGCGGCAAAGGAGTCAGTGATGTGAGTTTACTTTGCAAGCCCAAAGTTGTGCTGTGCTTACAGTTTAACTCGGTAATGCTTAATTAAAGAAGATGTGAACAACCAAATACTGATCTCTGTGTCTCTATGTGTTTTGGTGTTGGCAGATTTCTCTCAGTGTTACAGAGGAGCTGCACATCATCTACTTCCACACTGTATTTGAGTTAAAGGGCCTGTCGGTTGAGTTGCAGGTAGAGGATCTTCTGCTTCTTTTCTTGTTAAATGGCTGGCTTTAAAAATATTATTAACCTACATGTGTTCTGTATAAATATTTCACCTTATATTGCTTTGTGTATTGCTTTGATCATGGAAATATGCCAATTAAAAGTTGTTTTTCCCTGGCACTCAAACTAGGCCTCCTCCCTCCCAGTGGTCATCATCTCCAACTCCAGCCAGCAGCAGAGCGCCTGGGCGTCTGTCCTCTGGTTCAACATGCTCAGTCAGGACACCAAGGTGAGATATCCTAATGCCTAACACGTGCCATGTAGCATTTTGCAGTTTAGTTGTGCTATTTGAAGGCATTAGAAATCAATTTTGTATATATTTTTTTATGTACGTCTGTTTCTCCAGGACGTCATGTTCTTTGCCAACTGTCCTGCAGCCCCCTGGCCACAGTTTGGAGAGATGTTGAGCTGGCAGTTTCTCTCTGCCAGTAAACGTGGACTGAATGATGCTCAGCTGGATATGATTGCACACAGACTCTTTGGTAAAGTTCTGCTTCAGTTGCTTGTCTTTTTTTTGTCTTATTTTTGTGCTTGTTTTGTCTTTAAATTGGACAGAATTAATTCTTCTGTGAGTCAAACAGAATATAAGGAAACACCTTAGTCTCATTTTGATGCACGTTACTAAAATGCATTTAGCATTTCAAGAGTGATTGGCTTTACATTTGAAGATAAAAAGAAATAACTTGAGCCTCAGCAGCTCTTCTTATCACTGGAAACAAGGCTGACAAAACTTTGAACTGAGCTGCAGTTCTTCCCAGATTAAACAAAGGATGCCCAAATTCTCAATTCAGTTTTTCATGTATCATTCAAAGCAAACACTAGATGTGAAGTAAGACACATTAGTATCAAGCTAAATAGTGTGATAGCACCATAACCTCTCACAACTTCACCATGTTTACAACAGCTGTTTAATTTATCTCCATTACTGTTGCTTATGTCCTATGGAAAAGAGCGTTGGATTGGAATTATGGGGACACCAAGGAGGACGTTTTCACATTGATTTGTCAGATTATAATGAGGATTGCACACTTTAATTCAGCATGCATGTTTTATTATAGATGATGTAAGTGAGAGTGAGTTGCATAATGCATGATTTATTTTATGTCCCACCAGGAAAGCAGCCGAACTATGAAACCTGCAAAGTAGCTTGGTCAAAATTTTGCAAGGTAAGAATACTGAATCTTAGAAAATGCATTTCTGTGTGGCTTGAAAGATTATCTTTAACCCTGATCACTCAACTCAAAATATCTCAAATTTGGTAATCTCTTGGCATCATGAAGTTGACAGTTTTGGTTTTGAGTGAAATGTCTCAACAAGATCCCTCGAATGTCATTACTTTTATAATCCCCAAGGATTTCCTCAAGATCAAAAAGTCAGTTTTTTCATGGTTTATGATCAAAACTCTGCCATAATGATTACAGTCCCATCATGTACTTTGAGTTTAGTGCTAATATGCATGTCAGCTACCTAACATGGTAAACTAAGGTATTGTGCTAAACATTTGCATTTTAATCATTGTGACCTTGTCAGCAAAGCCGACAGCCACTTCTGTTTAAACCACTACCAATTTTTATTTACATTTAATTCACTTGACTGTTTAGGATTAAATACACAATGTGAACCTCATCTTTTATCCATCTTATTATTTTGGTTTTATTTACAATTTCAACCTCACTGAGCTGTCAGCATGACTGTAGACTCTTGGTATTGTTTGTTCATAATTTATGAATATACCCTGTAGGTATGTCACTTTTTCTACTCATTTTGTTACAGGAAAATACACCTGACACTTTCTATGTGTGGTTTGATGGCATTTTGGTGATGGTGAAAACATACCTTGAAGACCTGTGGAGGGATGGGTATGTTTTTCTCAACATAATCTAATTGGGTTTAACACATTTAGCCCACGCCTTTAATTCCTGGGACATGGGCAAAGTCTCACTTTTTATCTGCCTTGTAGCCACATCATGGGTTTTGTGAGCAAAGGCAAAGAGAAGGCCCTCCTGAAGAAAAAACAGAGAGGCACATTCTTGTTGCGCTTCAGCGAAAGTGTCATCGGAGGAATCACCTTCTCTTGGGTGGAAACCACCATGACTGGTGAGATAATTTTATTCCGTAATGATTCAGAACAATATTTTCAAATTGTTGCATGCCAGCACAAATACAAACAAGCTACTATCTGTAAACTCACTTGTCTATGAATGGTCATTCCCTGTCTATTTAGGTGAGCCTGACGTGAAGACAGTCCAGCCTTTCACCAAAGTTGACCTTTCCCAGATCCCCTTCCATGAAATCATCAGGAATTTCCAGATCTTAGAAGCTGAAAATATCCCAGAAAATCCTCTACTTTACCTTTATCCCAACACTCCTAAAGATGAGGCCTTCGGGAAATACTACTCTGAGAAGACTGGAAGTAAAGACATCAAATTATACTTTCTGCTTACTACTTGAATATTTTTGAAAAAAAAATCCATAAAACAAAACAAAAAACCCACACACCTCACATTTGTTGTTGTGGTTAATGTTATTTGAATGGTGTTTTTCCTTGCAATAGTCATGGGTAAAATTGCACTACATTGATAGGGTTGTGGATGAATATGACTCATTAAATCACATCTCATTGTCTTTCAGATGACAGTCCTTACATAAAGTACATCAAAACCAAGCTGGTGTTTGTTTCAAAGGAGTAAGTATATTATTCATTTTCTCCAGGCTGGTACAAAGTGCCTTGCTTGTTTGAATTAACACAGAACTGTGTCTTAAATTCTAAATGTGCTGTTTAAACAGAAACAACACCTTGAACAACAAATTAAAAATGCACTTGCTTCATCCAAGAAGTAGAGTACCCACACCCTTTTTCTTATGTCTTGAGCTCTGGTTCTACTGGAACTGGTTGTAATGACTGTTTGTCATTGGTCATGTAGGAACACACTGGAGGCTAGGTCACCCATGTCGTCTGACATGGCACAAGGTGAAGGCTTGGAGCCAATGAGTGGCCTGTGTGGAGAGGCAGCTGGTGAGTCATGGCTCTCCTTGCTGTCCCATCCAGCTGAAAGCCTCATTAAACAAATTCTTTGTTGCCCTCTTCTGGCCTTGTGGTGTAGGAATTTAACAGGGAAGATGCTGTCTAGATAGATGTCAGGCGACAGCTAGGAAATTGTTCAGGTTCTTACTCACATCCTGCAGGGCTGTTGGCTGCTTCTACTGCATGCACGCATCCTGTAATCCACTCTACTGAACATCAAATCTTACGTGTGGAGATGATTGCTTTGAGCAAAACTGCTTTTTATTTATTTACTTTTATAGCTTTTTGATTCGACATTCTGATGCTTTTTGCCTGGTGCATGTACTAAAATCAATTAAAACACACTAAAACAGCGTATAGCGACTAGGGATGTCCCGATCAGGTTTTTTTTCCCTCGAGTCCGAGTCATTTGATTTTGAGTATCTACCGATACCGAGTCCCGATCCGATACTTCTATAATACTTTAAAAAA
>JAPMOB010229913.1:0-14785 GCA_029875015.1 Lepomis gibbosus | reverse complement strand
CAGTAGTCCAAGAAGTAATATATATTTATTAAGTAACTATAACGAAGTTATATGTTAAGTATTATTTCACCAGATTTTATGGTGTAAAACATATTATATGCAGGGTGTGCAAAAAAACAACAACGAATATCCGAATGTCACATTTTCAAATCGAATACCAACCCACCAAACGAATATTCGAATATTCTAGTCCAGCCCTACCAGGATTAGACTTTTTTTTGATGTTTAAGACCTGTGTATCACAACATTCATTTAGGAATAGGTGTATTTAAATAACAGGGTTACTTATGTGGCTGCCTCTTTGTAGAATGCCATTATGACGTTTGAAGAGGAGAAAATGCAGATGGCTTTTGAGGACCTGAAAGCTACAGAGAGACTGTGTGAGAGTGAAAATACTGGTGTCATTGAAACCATCAAAAACAAGATCAAGAGGAGTGTGAGTAACTTCACTTAATTTAAACACTGACTGTAACTGAGTGAGGTGAATAAATGCAGTTTGACTGATAATGAGCATTTTATATTGGACCATATTGTCAGGTTTTCTGTTTTCTGTACTTGTCACATCAGTTTATAAGTGTGGGGTGTTTGTGTGGGCAGATGGACTCTCAGAGGTCGGGGGTGGCTGCAGTAGACCGACTCCAAAGGCAGATTATCATTGCAGACTGCCAGGTTTACCTTGCAGTGCTGTCTTTCATCAAACAAGAGCTGTCAGGTAAGGGAACTTTTAGTACTTGTTGGGTAACTATGGAGACTGTACATTTATTGGTGTAAAATGAAAATAATGAACTTTGAAGTTCTGTAATCTGAGTTTTGCTTTTTGAAATGCCACTAAACTAAACTAAACTTTTACAAATGAAAGCATGTTTTACTGACCTCATCCTCAATCCACTGACAGCATACATCAAAGGAGGCTGGATCCTCCGTAAAGCCTGGAAGATGTACAACAAATGTTACGGCGACATCACACACCTGCAGGAGGGCAACAGAAGGAGAGCCTCTGAACAACAAGCAGTGCCACCTCCATCTCTGTCTTCCTCCCCTGACCCGTCCGATCACAGCCGCTCCTCTTCACCCGGGGCGAGCCCATCCCGGAGACTGGACGGCATCAGCCCAGAGGCTCTGGATCGGCTAAAAGGTTCAGTCAGCTTTGGTTATGGCCTCTTCCACCTTTGCATCTCGATGGTGCCGCCGCACCTACTGAAGATTGTCAACCTGCTGGGCTTCCCTGGTGACCGTCTTCAAGGCCTGTCAGCCCTCACATATGCCAGTGAAAGTAAGGACATGAAGGCCCCCTTAGCTACGTGAGTATGTGAGTGAGTAAGTTTGTGTATCTGTATTCTGGCTATCACTGAAATGTGACAAAACTAATAATTTAGTCTTCAACAATACGACAAAGTAATGGAAATGTTATATCTAGAGGAAAGAAAGGAGATCATCTTTGTGAAATGCTGTTCAACATGTTTGTGAAATCTTGTGTTTGTTTGGCTACCTTGAATCATGTCACAAAAGGAGCCAGACCAATTTGGGATTTTTAAGATGGTTACCGATTTTGATAAGAGGATTGTAAAATCTGAGATATCCGCCTATATTCTTTTTTTTCCCTTTTCAGAAATGCATAACATAAACAAAGATTATCCTTAACATTTGCTGTGTAATTATGTGTCTTCACCAACATGACACAATGCAGTTTAAAAACTATGCAACGACAACACTCATAACATGATTGAAAGATCTCTCTTCCCTCTTTCTTTCTTTTCTAAATTGTCATTTGTTGGCTGTTACACTGATTTATCTGCAACTGGTCGATAATATTGGCACACCGATTTATCAGTTGGGCTCTAGCCATGAGTGAAAATTAATGATCCTAAATTACCAGGATATTCGTCACTAAGTCATTATAAAATGGTTATTCAGTTTCTCAGCCATATGGAATATTTAACAAGTACAAATCCACGAAACACAGAACATGACAATACTGTAAACAGCTTTAATACCAGACTGATGTCAGGCGCTGCAGCATAAATTGCCCTATAATGCCTTCTTAAGAATTCCTTCCATTTTTTAAAAATACGTTGGCTTCTGTGTTTGTAATTAACACATTTTTGACATTTGGTCATGTCTAACAAGATACTTATTCTGTATTTGTTAAATATGGTGAAACTTCACTTTTTCAACCAATGAGTTGGTTGAAAAAGTGTTGTCATCTTTATAATTGGAAAATGACTTTTTTTTTTGCTGTCCAGTATATCCTCACTCATTAACAGTCACCGCTTCCCTTACAGCTTAGCCCTCTTGTGGTACCACACAGTAGTGCAGCCATTCTTTGCTCTGGACGGCACAGACACACAGGCGGGCCTGATAGAAGCCAAATCCATTCTCCAACAAAGGGAGGCTATCTACCCAAACTCCTCCCTCTTCATGTTTTTCAAAGGCAGAGTTCAACGCCTTGAGGTAAATACATATTAAGAATAAACCTTATTATCTTCTGCTATGTGCGTGGCCCAGTCTCCTGACTTGAGGAAAGCGCAATAATTTCTCAGACTGTAACTCACACCACAAAGTTCCCCTTTCTAGTGCCAGATCAGTAGTGCCTTGACGTCCTTCCGTGATGCATTAGACCTGGCCTCTGACCAGAGGGAGATTCAGCATGTGTGTTTATATGAAATAGGTACTATTTTCCCTCTCAGATTTAAAACCACCTTGCTCAGCACCGGTCTGCGTCATAATATCTGATTGTTGAAAATTTTAGGTTGGTGCAGCATGATCGAACTCAACTACAGCGAAGCCTACAGAGCCTTTGAGCGACTGAAGACTGAGTCTCGCTGGTCCCAGTGCTACTACGCCTATTTAACTGGAGGTTGTAACTGTACAAATGAATAAGGCTTTAAGGGCATTTCTTGTAAGTTTGGCATTTGTCTCCTAATCCATATTATATTATATTGTGCTGTGCAGTGTGCCAAGGAGCCACAGGTGATCTGGAGGGAGCTGTCACTGTGTTCAAGGATGTTCAAAGACTTTTCAAACGCAAGAATAATCAGATTGAGTTGTTCTCCATGAAGAGGGTGAGTGTATATATATCCAGCTGATTTTCTATTAAAACATTTTAGTGCAAAACACACTGAAAATCAGTGATCTATGTGTGCACACATTTTATTAGGCTGAAAAGCTAAGGAGCCCCAGTCTGTCGAAAGAACTCTGCATCTTGTCTGTGATTGAGATTCTTTATCTGTGGAAAGCTCTGCCCAACAGCTCCACTGCCACGCTGCAGACAATGACACAAGGTATCAGAAAATGTTTAAATCGCCAAAACACAGATTTTGTTTTATTTTCCCGGCTTGTTTGTTGTTGTCTGTGTTGGAATCTGAGTATGGTTCGTCCTATGATTTCTCCATTTCAAAACAAGTTGGAAAAACGGCATTGTGTTTTTTGTTTTAAATCTCAAAATTCAAAAACCCTACATGGTTCAAAACCAAAATGAAAAATCTATTTTTTGTGTTTTGAATGTGTGATATTTGCCACAGATAACAGCAATCTCCACACTGCATTTGAGCTGGGTGTAAACATGACTCAGACTGTAATTTTCACTTATAGGCTGTATGTAAGTACAAAAAGATTGACCGACATTTGGACGATTTATTGACATTTGCAACAGGCATCGGCACAATCACATACATTGAGATTCTTTAGTCCTTGCTTTAAACTACTTTGGAGGTTGAAGACCTTGAAGGGAAATGATGTCAAAACTAGATTCAAAAGAATATATATTACAGTAATTTCTAAGGGATTTTTTCACTTCCTCATCAAAAAACTCTTGAGATCGGTGTCCTAACCACAACCTTGTGCTGGGGAATATCCCCAGTTATTTCAAACTCCAGTAAATCCAACGTTTTTTACACCAACATGACATGTTACTGTTAAGGATTTGATTTTGTGGGTCTAAATGATGCAAGGTAGAGGAAGCCTGTAGTATATCTAGAAAATATTGTATTGGATATTTGTTGGCACCAAAATTAACGTTCCTGCAAACTGTACCTAAAAAGACAGACAGATTTAATGTGATAGAAGTGAAGCACGCCGCAACACATCTGCCTCACACATTAACACTGTTAATATCACACAAACAAAACAAAAAACAGTTTTAAAACAACAACAACAACGCTTTTTTTCCTGTTCATTTTTGACATAGAAAAATCTAAGCACCAACCTTTTTTTTGGGCGTAGCTTAACTATAATTTTGTTTTTTAGTCCTGCAGGGGATTGACGATGCCTCGTGTGCAGGCTTGAAAAATCTGCTTCTTGGTGCCATAAATAAATGTCTCCATAATACCAAAGATGCCATTCAGGTACTTGTCTAATTAATAATGTAGTGCTTGAAATGTGAGATACTGAAAAATACACTACACTGAACTGTAGTTACAGGATTGTTGTAGTAAACAGTATACTCTTTACCCCACCCCCCTCCCAAACACAACTACCATTTTTGCAGTATTTCCATCTGGCTGCAAGGGATGAGGTGGGTCGCCTGAGCAACTCTTATGTGCAGCCCTACTCCTGCTATGAACTGGGCTGTGTGTTGCTTAACACCCCAGAGGCAAGTTTTTTGTGTGTGTGTGTGTGTGTGTGTGTGTGTTGCAGAGAGAGAATGGAGAAGTCATGTAGTCTAAATATAATTGTTTTTTTTTCCAGTCTGCAGGAAGGGGCAGAATGCTCATGCTTCAAGCCAAGGTACAGTAGGTTTCTTTATTGCATGGCATTGGTGCTTCATGGTTCCTAAAGATTCGTACTCTATTGGTTTTCATTTGATTATGGGCTGTCCATAAACTTCAAATAGTTGGTAGTTATAAGACTAGATCTCATCTAATAAGCATATTAGATTAACACTGACAAAACATGGCGATAATGTCAAATATTACCTTCATGGTATTTAGCAGTAGATTGTTTGAATTTTGTCTTAGTTTTTGATTAAGATCTAATCATTTTTTTGGGATGTGCATGCTCTGACAGATCAATGTACTCACTGACTGATCAGGTGATAGCATTTTCAATAAAGGAGCGGCAAGCCCCTTGAGAGGGTAGAGGAGTTACAGGAGATGGTGTCACACTAGCTGGATGTAGACTGGCTTTGTGTGGTCTGAAAAACTGACTCCATGCCTGTAGAGGCTCGTCCTCTCCTGCACAGCCACCAGATCATGACGAAGTGAGCAAGAAAAAAGAAGAAAATTTACAGGTGGCTGCGATAGTTTGCAGATACAAGCACATATTCATGTTCTCCTTTTAAAACAGCCAGTGGCTTGCTGAAGCTATGCCACATTCCTGTTACCATGTCTTTATGGAGCCATCAATAAGCTGGGCTTCTTTTGTTATGCTGCCCTCATACACAGGGATGATGTCCTGTTGGTTTACATACATTTGCATTGTATGTGTCATAAAGTCATGCGACAGCAAGCAGGCCACAGACTATCAGAAGTGTCTGAACACCTTTTTGTAGTAACACAACACGATTTGCATTGCCTGTGGGTGCAGCCTCAGCTACCCACGTAGCTGTGGAGATGTCTGGTGCAGCGGCATTGACTTTGTTTAGTTGATGGACAGCTGACATCGGCAGAGCACGTATCTGTCTCTGCTGTTGCTTTAACAGCCAACTCTGCATGCATGAGCAGAAGCAGTGTCTGACAGGAGCACAGGAGGAGTGGGCTGTCTGCTGATTTAATAGGTATGCTGCTACCTGATTGGGCAGTGCATTTATTGGTCCGAGTGGGATGACTGCAAAGCTTGTTAGGGGGCAGAGCACAAACAAAACAAAATGTGTCTATATTAAATTAATATATTAAAAGTTTAAATATTGTCTTTTTTTTCATGGACTGTGCAGGAGGACTATGCTGGCTATGACTTTGAGAACAGGCTCCACGTCCGTATCCATTCAGCTCTTGCCTCTATGAGGGCTGAAGGCCAGCCTTGACACTTTATCTCCTCAGAAAGAACTGGAAGAAATGTCTTTAAAAAAGCCAACAATGCCAGTCTGGGCACTAATGTTACACTGTTTTATTTGTTTGTTAATTTATTTTTATATTCTGAGCCAATGCATCATTTTATCTTGTGCAATACATAAAGTAAGTGTTTTATGGGAGAACAGTTAAGACGTGTTTTACTTATCTGTTACCTTATTACACAATCAATTAATGAATTGAGGTTTTATTGTTTGTTCAATTCGAAAACTAAATGCCAGTTAAATCAGATGAAGATCTGTAAATACATTTTCAATCAGTCATTACTTCCACAGAGGGACAATTTTTCCTCTGAGATAAATCAGGTCAAGTAGAGTAATGGAAAGTCAAGTATTAACTGACAAAGCAATTCAAATGAGTATTCAGCCTTTGACTTATGAAGCCGATATTTTTACCATCTCAGTGTTGGTTGTTGACTTTGACATTTGTGCTGTAAAAGGCTTTGCTAATCCAAAGGCATGACTACTCAGATTTTCCCTTTTTTTAAACAAATTGTTTTTAATCAGCGTAAATGTGTTGCACACAGGTTTTAATAGATGTGCCAACATCATGTTGTGCCACTTTTGATTGGCCTGTTCTACTATTGGCTGTAAACTGGTTCTCCTTTATATTGTTTGTTTTAAGAAAATAAAATGAATATCGTAAAATGGAATGTTGTTTAAATCCACTACACTAGACCAGGTGAGTGGGACACCAAGGTGTACATGACAGATGCATATGAGACATATATTGCATTGTGCAACAATACATGATCTTTTAACAGCTAAGAAATAACTTTGGTAACATTCCATTCATACAATTTAAAAGAAATACACAGTAGGCACTCAGATGAGCAGCAAGTAATATTGACTGCATTATTCTACCCTCAATGACAAATACAATGGACAAAATATTAAAAACACCTCAGTATACTGCAATACAGTTTAACTGCACCAGAAAGTACTTCCTCCCAAAAAAAAAAAATAAAGATTATAACCCTCACAAAGATGTGATTTATTTTACCTAATAAATGGCAAACTTTACAATTGCAAAAACACTAAGGAAATAGATCTCTATGAGCAAGTCAAACGACCACCAGGAATTATAACCAGGATTTTCCTGATTCCCCTTGGGATCAATGGATGAAGTATAAAATTGACAAGTCTGCATAATTTCACTGTAAATAATTTCAATCAAAATAAGAAGGCAAACACAAATTTTGATAGACAACTAGAGGCACAATAAGTACGTCATGGCCCATGGTAGACGGCATATAGTAAAATATAATTTTTATTCGACTCAATATTAATTTTAAAAATTTAACAACGTAACTTGACAGACATCCACCTAATGCAGACATTCTCTCTAAAATGAAAACAAATTGCACAAAACCAAGACAGTTTAATTAACATTAAGCTTTTATTTAGCAACAACAGAAATCTATTTTGATACCCAAAAGAGTGTTAA
The DNA here is from genome assembly GCA_029875015.1 of Lepomis gibbosus. Lineage (NCBI taxonomy): Eukaryota > Metazoa > Chordata > Actinopteri > Centrarchiformes > Centrarchidae > Lepomis > Lepomis gibbosus. The sequence continues at coordinate 7,334 of JAPMOB010229913.1, read as the reverse complement.
CAGAAAAAAATACCTAAAAATTACAGCAGCTATCCACAACATGAAAAAAGTAGTATTCAGTATTTGATTGTGAAGGAGGTAAGGCTTGCATAGTTATAGTGATGCACATGCAATTATTGTGATAGATTTCAGGTAGACAATTAGCACTAGGAATATAGCTAATTATATTTAACTATGCCAAGATCTTTATACACACACACACAGACACACAAATCTATAAGTGCAGAGCCAGTGTCCTTGCTTTAGTATAGTTAGAAAAAAGAGCTACTGTATCTACAGAGTCGGGGAGACTTAAGTGCAATGCTGTCAGTCTCTATACAGTACATAGTTTAGGGCTTAATTATATTTCAAACATTTATTTTTTTGTAAAAACCTAAGTCTTATTGTTGCAGCACTGGCCATGATCCTTGTCAGCTGTGGTAACATTTTACTGGCCATAAACTGCAGGGAAACAGACAGTTACAATCAATTGCATGGAAGCAGATATTGAACACATCCAGTTAAACACTAATTACCTGCACCACTCATTTTACCAGAGACTGAAAACAAAGGCAAATATTCCCAAACGCTCTATTTTAATCCTTTGCACTACACTTTAGTATGCATGCACAAGTAGACTTGGCATTAGTAAATAAATGTCTAATCGATCAGGATGCTCATTATGCACTCCATTGTAGCCGTTTGCAGTAGTGTTGCCTCTGTCTCAGCACTGAAGCTGATGAGTAAAATGTTTTCATGAGCAGGAATTATGGATAAACTACCAACAACAAAACCAAATTTTTCATTTAACCACTCCATCTATCGAACATACAAATATTTCTAAAATACATTCTAGTTTTTCCAATACATGCCTATACTATACACGGTGGTCAAGGGCCACAATAAATAAGTGAGTTTTTGTGCTTTATTGTTCACATACATCTGTATAGGAATATATGCCTCTGGGTTCATTCAGGGTTTTAATGCCTTTGACTCAAATTATTAAGCATATTTTCTTAGCCTTGCCTGCTGTTCTGTACCATCTCAATTATTGTTGCACATGCTAGGGAGTCCTAGCAAAAACCCCAGGACAGCAGGTAAAGTCCAAAGGTGGTAAAAGTAGATATCCATGTGTATGGTATTTGGGTGTTATTAATAGATGTCAGGCATGTGAGTGTAGTTCCTGTCCCAGTAGCCTTTCAAGTAGAGCCAGTCCTGAGCTTTGTTGTGAGGATTCAACCCTTGCTGAAACCACCTGCAGAATTTCAACAAAGAGAAGATTTATTTAATAAGAAAACAGTACATGTGTATAGAAAAGAGAGATAAAAGAATCACAGACAAAATCAAGACACACACACACACACACACACAGAAAGTACAACACTAGTTTGTGGCATCAGTTTATACAACACAATGGCATAAAGGTGCTAGTCTTCCTAGTTTCCTAGTTCAAACCAGATATCCTGTATCAAACACCAGTATTTTCACGAGTGCCAGTGTATCGAAAAATGTTATAACACAGTTGCAGCTGTGCATTTTATCCTGAGGAGGGTGGTGTAGTGCAGCACTTCACAACAAAGAAAACAACTGCAAATGAGCAAGCTTTGAACCAAACCTTGGGCCAAGTGCAGCGTTCCTTCTCAAGTACAATAAAAGGGGTTGACAAAGTTCAGAACATAAGACAATATGGAGGCAATTAGTAAAACAAAGTAGCAATGGGGCAGTGACGTTACATCATATTACTCAGTGACTAACCTTGTTTTCCATTCTTCTGTTGATTTGGTGCGATTTTTCCGGGCCATTCTCTGTTTTTCCTCAAGCCTCTTCTTCTCTGCGCTTGCCAAATCTATAAAAAGGCATGGATACAGAAACTTGAATACCAACAGAGATGTTTTTTAAGCCGGTGTTGCATAACTCAAATCAAGGTTATATACTGTACCTATATCTCCATTCTCCATGGCGCGAATGTCAGGTCTGAGGCGACTATCTGTTGGGGGAATGACTCCCTCCATGCTCTTCTCCAGCTCATTTAGGTGCATAGCAAATGTGGAGAACGCGTAGAACTGCCAGAGAGAGAATTAAAATACAATATTTCTTGAAGGGAGCAAAGACGAGAAGGAACAAAATGACACAAATATATCAGCTTCAGTTAATGGTATCTTTTTTAAATCTACAAAAAATTCTCCTTCCACCTCTCAGGTCTTCTCTTACCTTTGCTGAGTTCTCTGGTCGTGGAGTTATTTTCCAGATGAGCTCACTGCCTGGGATGACCGTCACCGTCTCAGCATCAGGTGGAGGCATCTCTTCTGGCTCCTCATCCACACTGCTCTGATGCCACAGAGTAAATGTGCACGTGCACGCGCACACACATGCTGAAATTTAACCTGACTCACATGGAGACAGAACGCAGGTGATTTTGAAAGCAGTAAAATTGAATACCTGTTTATTGCCCTTTTTTTCATCTGAATTCTTTTTGTCAGTCTTTTTGTGGGCCTCGAAGGTTGCTGGGTCTACTGTGTATAGACATTCAGTCCACTTGCCATATATTGCACACAGCTTCTTTTTGCTGCAAACATACAGAGCACAAATGTTACTGTTCTGACAATACTGCTGAGTAAAACTTCTATAAAACAGTCTTATGATACATCCAAGGAATGTTAAAATCAAGGGCAACTGGACTGGCTGAAGATACTAGAAGACACTTCGGCCCTCATCCAAGAGACTTCTTCAATTCTGACTGACTAATAAGGAAATTCAGCTTGTGTGTGGATACCCCAAATGGAAATTTGTAAAAACAGCCGCAAAATCCAGGAAGAACACCAACACTACAGGGGATGAGGAAGAGAAGATCAAGCGCAACAACACTGTGATTCCATACGTGTCTGAAGTATCAGAGAATATCAGGAGGATTTTCAACAAACACAACATCCCTGTGTTTTTTAAACCAACGAACACGCCAAGACAGACACTGGTCCAGCCCAAAGACTGCACATCAAAACCCAAAGCAATCTAGTGTATGCTGTCCAATGCACAGACCTGTTTATTGGGGAAACTAAACAACCACTACACAAATGCATGGCTCAACACAGAAGACATAGAACTTCTCAGGTCAAGACTCAGCAGTTTACCTACATCTGAAGGACACAGGTTTGAGGACCACCAGGTGCACATTTTAGACGGAGAGGATGGATGGTTTAAAGAGGTGTCAAGGAAGCCAACACCTGGGTTGAGAAGCCCTCGCTTAACAGGGGAAGGGGCCTACACCACCACTTAAAACTCCACTTACAATGCTGTCCTTTGATCACTTCCCAGGAAACTAAAACATTAATTTTTGGCCTCAGTTGAAGACGCTAACAAGGGTCATTCAGACTTTCCCTCGGGTGCTCTAACGACCATAACCATGTAACTGTCGTCACAACAGCTAGGAGCAGTAACAAACCAGCGTTATGATGATCTTGGCAAACGACCCCACAGAGGTATGTAGCCATGTTTCCCTACCAGTCAGCCAGAACTGAAGTCTTTTGGATGAGGGATGAAACGTCTTCTAGTATCTTCAACCAAGTCAAGTTGCCCTTGATTTGAATCTTCCTTGGATAACTGTGACCTTGATGACTGAAAACCTTCACTGATGAAGTAATTTACAATGTAGTAATTGATTAAAAAAATTACATTACCTTTAAATGTCAGATGAATAATGATACCTAGAACATACCTTTTATCTAGGATGTATCCCTCCACTTTATGGAGCTCTTTTCCAAAGAGGCCACAGGGCTTGAACATCATGCTGCATCTCTCTCCGGTCCTACCACAGAATGACAAGACTGTTTAACAATTCCCTTTCACTGTTTTCCTTTTGCGAACTGAGGCTTTCAAACATTAATTATCCAGCTCTTCTATTCTACCGGCAACTGTCCCAGTTCTGCTCCCTTGATCAATAAGCTGAATCTGAAAGTAGATCACCACTCCACTGCAGAGCGCAGGAAAAAAAGTCTCTTTGCATGCAAAGGCACCAGGCGAACATGAATTCGTAGACAAGCAGACACACAGAACAGCACAAAGAGAACTTCTGTTACTTGTGGTTGATCACTTCCATGCTGCCGTACTGCTCAATCCAAAGCTGACCGACAATGATATTGTGGACACAACAGGTGGGGTTTGTCCAGGTGTAGGCCTCGTTATACCTGCAGAAACAAAGAAGCAAAAGATAAATATCAAAGTAATAAGACGACGCTCAGACAAACAAAGCAGTCTTAGCCTGTGCACTCACTTGGGCAGCTCTAGTGTGATGATTCCTTTGGGCTCAGCTTCTATGCTCTTTCCCCAAAACTTGACTTTAGGGTAGATGGAGCCATGGAAGATGAAATCCTCCTTGAGGCCCTCAGCTTGAAAGGCACTGACTGGAGGGTGATGGCTTACTTGCTCTGACACCCACCTAAAGCCTAAATCATCTCTGATGGAGAACAGAGACACGTTTGGTTTTACAGTCCACTAAAAAAAACAAATCTTCACTAGATGCAAAGTGTTTTGGGTATAGGTGTGCTCACGAAAAGGTGCATTTCAGGCACTGATGAGTTGACCATATTACCTGATGAGCTCATAGGTCTCCCCCAGCAGTGGGTTGAAGGGTTTCCCAGTTCTCTCCCACTGTGATGCTACAGCTGACACAGCAAATGCTGCAACACACTACAGAGCACTGACTTTACACTTAAATTAAATTACAGGTAACTAATGCAATATCTGATAATGATTGAAAATATAATATCACTATTCAGTATCATAATAGCATCCTGCTTTTTTATTCACTGATAGCACAACATTAAGGTATTCATGAATGGCTGGAATGTAACTACAATAATAAGTGATTTTATTCAAAAAAAAGAAATGTAACCTTACACGAGAAGTAACAAACGGGTTATCACTTTGGAGATTAGATTTTTATCCATGTTTTTATTTAAGAAAGTAAACCTAGACATTGTGGTACCTTCATCCTCTCGACAGAGTCTGTTGTGGCATTGGCCTGGTGGATGAGGTAGGTGTGCTCCATGTATTCTGTCAACCGCTGGAGGAAACTCAGAGGCTCATTAAAAATCACAGGCATGGCAATCTTTGACAACTCCTGAAAAAGATGTTGGTGAAGATAAAAAGAAACTGTGAGGACAAACACTATTGCATAGGCAGTGGATTGTGTTTATTTCTACTACCAGTATAGGTACAGCTCTAAAATCTAATATAATCTAATACAACAGGGCTGAATCCCATCTTTTTAAAACATACTGCATATGGTGTATAAATCAGTTTATTGAAACATGTATACAGTTAAATACAGTAATATCAGACCTGACAAATTAAAATATTTCTTTGGTGTTTGAGATATGGATTTATGTATACTTGAGGTGTAGTCAACATTGACCACTCAATTCAGTGTTTCTGTACTATAGTATGGGAGGTTTGGTGTAGGGCTGTAGGTGGGAAAAATTTGATGTTTTGCGTGACTTAAACACACAAACCTAATGCAGTGATTTACGATACAAGAAAAAAAAATTTGTGGTGAAAAAAGACAGGAAGCATTATCACTGTCTGCCCACTGAATTGCGTATACATGAGTCATTAGCCACATATAATTGGGGAATAAAACATTAATAGACTTTATTAAATGTAATTAAGTCCAGAATGAGGACTGAGATCCCTTAAGACTCCAAGATAGTGATACTAATGACTATACTCCTAAATCCACCAGAAGTTCGGGAGGAAGAACAAAAACTAATTTATCACAATTACCTAATGTTTAGTCTTTATTCAACATGCCTGCTCAAAAACAATATCAAGTCAGCATTAATTTTATCCAAACAGCAAATTGAAGCTCAGCAAATAAAAGAGGAGAATTGCTCTCACCATGCCGATGCATTTTTTCAGGATACTCCAGATGCTGACGTCATTCCTGGAAAACATGGGAGTCGGTAGAGATGTTCTGTAGGACGGTGGTATAAAAAGACAGAATTACATTGAGGCAGAAGAATTCTATCAATGCCCATATCATGTACCATAGCATCCATCTACTTGTCAATACAATTCCAAGTCTATTAATAGGAAATCATTAGATTGTTTTTTGTGTATTTTAAGGTGTTCAATTTATAGCAGGCAAACACTGATGCCTTAGGGCATGTGTTCTGGTCTCCTCCACAGGCGCTGTTCATAAATCCAATACCTGCAAGCTAAACCACACATTTAAACCTTTATTTTGTCTACTGCATGCAAAGAGCTTATACTATTCAAAAAGCTGCAGAACAGACAACATAGAGCTTGAACTACCATTAGGGAACAAAGTCACCTGACACCTGGTAATGAGCTTTCAGCTGGTCTGGTCAAGACTGAGACAATACCCATGAACGAATGTATAGCTACATGTGTGTGTGTCAATTATCAATTTTGCATATGAAGCTTTACTTTATAGCACTACTTCCATTTACAAGACAATTACATTGAGTATGACCAAGCCAACTGTCTCAACTTATACACATGCCGCTGCTTTCCTACTCCCTCTCAAACTTCGCCTTTGCTACTTGACTAAATCTGGTCTGTGCTGTGACTGAGTTTATCTTCCAGCCTTGCTAACAGCTGTTTTACAGGTATACTGGAGGCAGATGGTGTCCTTGTTTAAAAGTGAGTGCTGAGGCAACTACACAAATAAAAGCCATTAGTTCAGCTAAATAAACAGAAAGGTGGTGGTGGGGGGGGGTGCTCCATCTGTAGGATGAGCAGAGCAGTGATGCATGGCAGACTGTACCTCTGTTTGTGTTTCAGCAGCCATGGCCCCAAAATATTTATTTATTTTTTTTTACATAGAGGATTTCTTTCATTGGACTTTTATAAAACTAGAACATGATTATGAGGTTTTCAATTTCTAAAGTACATTATATCTACTGCTGTGCTTGTACATGTCAGCAGATTCATCAAACCTGTAGTTTTTGTAACTGTTGACCACAAAAATCATACTTTAGATGAGATGCTAAGATTCTACCAACAAATTTCCCCCACGTAGCTTAGAATATGGTCAAAAATCCTTATTTTCATTTTTTTTCCAAAGTACAAATAAAAAAACGTTTCACTAAACTCTGTTGTTTAGCAGAGGCTACTGAAACACAAGCCAAGGCTGAAGTAAGGCACGGTTTTCTATACATGTGGACTAAATCAATACATTAAAGTATGTACTTCTTACAGACAAGTGTCACAGTGAAATGACTTAGGCCCAGGACAGACATATCTTTGAATGACAGGAGTAATTCACAATAAACAGACACCTCATACATTTTTAATGCAACACACACACACACACACACACACACACACACACACAC
>JAPMOB010229910.1:0-27019 GCA_029875015.1 Lepomis gibbosus | reverse complement strand
GGTGATGTGGGGTTAGGAGTTATAGACTGTTAAAATACAAAACCATTTCATCTTTTTTCCTCACATGACTGCTTCTTCATATGTCAAATAGTGTGGAATGTAAATGCATTCTCCTTCTTTAGAACCAACCCATAGATAAAGCAAGGAAGACTTATGAGCGACTTGTCACGCAGTTCCCAAGTTCTGGCAGATTCTGGAAACTATTCATTGAAGCAGAGGTTAATACATTTTCTTTTCTTTAGTGTGCATGGCTGAGGATTTTCCTAACATGATCAACAATGTGATTTTCACACAAACAAAATGTCTCTTCAGTGAAGTTTAAAGTCACAATTCTTGTTTTGAATCACTAGGCCTGACTACTCTACTAGCCTGTTTTTATTGCAAGTATATCATCGATGGTGAACAGAAACAAATAAAGACATTTTGATAGTTGAAAGCATTTATCTCCATAAGAACATCCTACACAATGAAGGACCTGGTTTTAACCTAGCTTTAGGATGATGTAAAAGGATTTTGATTTCAGGCTCTAGCTAGACTCATTAAGAATTGTGCCTTTAAACACAAGGGGAATTTAGCTCTAACCATTTCTTTTTCAGAATTTTTTTTTATGTTCCCAGGATTTAAAAAAAACATACAGACAGCAAACATATTCTCTGCGTCGAATTTAAATGGGGTAAAGTGCATTTGTTGCATGTTTGGTCTGCAACAGTATTAAAACTATTTTAATGGTATTGGAGTGCATTAGCCTTTTATTCACTTGTCGTGTCAATTTATTGCCTCCTGTGTCATTTCTTTCGGGTAATTTTATAAACAAATATTTTGATTGTGTGGCCCTTTTTTTCCCTTGAGACACCCCCCCCCCCCCACTCCTCCTGAATATATGACCAGTGAACCATTTGCCTTGATGCCATCAACATGCTTTGCTGTTAATGCAATCAGCTACTGATTGGATGATTCATTACCCCCTTGCACATAATCATTTTTTGCTAACCCGGTGAAGTGCACTTTCTGATGCCCTCCACCTGTGCAGATGACTACTGCAGCTGGTGTTAAAAAACATTGCTTGCACAAAGCTGCACAGCATTATCAAGCATCAGAATTTAGCTTCTTAGTTTAACGTTCAGTGTGTAGTTCTGGAAAATTATCTCTATGTTGCTGTATGTTGAGGTTGTTGTGGTTTGTTGTTGTGGGGTTGCTCCCCTGGGTGAAGCTACCCCCTGGCCCTCCCCTATCCCCCTCACCTCCTGTCTTCACTTGTCTCACTTGGATTACCCAGCGCAAGAAAGGCCTGGTGTGATATTTCACGTATGTAATGAAATGGAAAAAAAACACAATACTGCCTTTTCCAAATGAACTAGGCCTCTCAGGAACAGTCCTTAACAATTTACCCTAGCCTACAGATAGCACTAACTGTACTTGTGCCAGCAAAGCATCAGGTGCTCCACACTACTAATATAACGTACAAAGATGACAGCCAGCCACAACGTAAAGAAAGCCAGAGCAGAGCTATGCAGAAAATCAGAAAATAAAATAAGCAGTTTTAATAAAGATATAGATTTAAACATCCTAACATCACAAAACATTTTTGTGGAAATCAAGTGCATTTCTCTTATAAGTAACCCAGATTTCATATTTTTAGTCGTTTAGAAACAGACTTTATTACCCTGATATATGTATATTTGTGCACAATATGTGTAATATTCCCAGACAGAACTAGTATTTTGAAATTAAATGTTAATCTTACACAGGTGCAGCTTTGGACTATGATTGTTGGAAGGTGGGTCATTTCCTAAAGCGTCTGTGGAGTATGGGAACTATGTTACTGACAAGTTAATCTATAGTAGACACATTAGATATTAGTACCAAGTTGTTAATTCCCTTTTAGGCTTTACCTCTTTAGATTCCTGCCAAATAGAAATTTCTCACTCAGAATATCCTTTTGAAAAAAAAAGTTTTAAGGGAGAGCTGGGTAAAATACATTAATTATACTGCAATTAGGCCAGTCCCTTTAAAGTAAAATGAAGAGATGTTTATTTAATCTTAATTTATTTTCAGCCAATTTCTATTGTTTACCTATTTATTATACTACCTATTAGCACTCCCTACTCACTCCAATTTTTAGCCCAAGACACAACCTAAGATATTAGTTTGGTATATAGAGGTTGTTTTGCTGAAGTGAGATACTGGACTTTTGAATTAGCATGACATTTTTATTTATTTGAGAAAAAGCAGATAGTTATACAATTTAGATTTTTAATCCATGTGTTGGTTTTAATAGCTAACAATGCATTTGCTATTCACAGTATAAATACACCTACCTAATTTGGTAAGTATGTGGATGAGCTCTTATTCCCACACCCCACATTGTTACTAGTAGGTTAGGACTTTACCTTAAGTGACCAAAGCTGGAAACAATCATTACCTCAAAACACCTACTTGCGTGAAATGCTCCATATTCTGCCCTTTGCGCTTGTTCTCGTGAGAGAGTCTGATTCTCTTGAGATTTTACATGGACCTCATGTAAAAGTTGCACACCAGGCAAATCGCACCCAAGTTTTTTCATTACTCTCCTCTTTTAGAAAGTCCAGCTCAGTCAGGCTCATCCACACATTACATTCACAGAAGTGTCTAGTTGAGTATTAGAAACTTTGTCCTTGAGTGAAGGTTGCCAGCAAAGGTCTGACTCAATGCAGGAGTTAATTGTTGAATTATAATTTTGGCTGCCATAACAATATGGTTAAAAACAACATGCAGTAAAGATGTGGTGTGTGAGAAGAGCATATTGAGGCCAACTTTCCCAGTCCATTGCACTTTGCGTTTATTTGAGGATACTTTTTTGTCATGCTTTCTAAAAACTCTTTCATCAGGTAGTGTGCGCCGTGACAGAGAAAAGGTGTATTGTTTATCTTGAGCGAGAAATAAGCTGGAAAATTGCATAGCTCAAATCAACAAATCAGCTGTCACCAACTGCAGTCCAGTTACTCTGCTTTCACAGCTGGATTGTAGAAATAGTGCGCAATTGCACAGTTTTTAATTGTGGAATGTAAAAAGATAATATCAGCCAGTACTGTGCATTTACTGGGCCTGAGAATATTCCACCCCCAGGCTCCCATGTGAACAAACTTCATCATAATTTTGATAAAGTGTGGCTGTTTCCATTCCGTTTTTAAGAAAGTGAGTTGGCCAGAGAAATGTTCAGTGGTCGTATTTCACAAATAGCTTTATTTTCCTGATAGGAATTATGCCGTTTCACAAATCTTTTTCTGCCTCCTACATCCCACAAGGTGTTTGTTTATATTTTATTACCTAACTTTATTTGGCTATGTGACCTTTCTTTTCTCATATTAAAGTAAGTTAATCGTGTGGTTAAAGGATCATCATAGGTGTGTGCAGAGTCTTGCCAGTGATCTTTAGCAGAGTTTGTGCTTTATGAGGTGGGTTATGTAACAGGGCCTAAATGCTCATCCCTTAAAGCAGCTAGATGAGGTGTTGTAATGTCTCCTCCTAGAAACATCTGTAACCATCTCACCAGCATATTATACCATTATTGCAGTCATAACTCATGCGTATTATGTAGTTGATCTACTTCAGGGTAGCACATGGAAACACATCCAGGATTTGCATACTTTGCTGTCAAGGCTTCATTGTAACCAAATATTTTACACCCTGAAAAACACCCTTCATTTAGCCATACAAAGTCTTGGTTATCCTGAGAAAGCCTAACTGAATTGTTTCAAAATGTCATACTCCAGATTGTATATCTGAGACATTATGTGATGTTTTGCGGGTGAATGAACTGACCTCTTGGCTAAAAATAAACATCATTAGATGCATGTTCCAAACACCATGCCTCTTGTCTCTCTCTTGCTATTAGAGTGCTTTGTCTCTGTTTTGTAATGAAGGTGAAAGCTTAATGTGTCAGAGTGCAGTGCCTGGAATCACAAGGAAAAGTAATGTAGGTCAGTCTTTTTTGGAGGGAACGTACCCTGAAGGCACTCTTTAACGTCAGTTGGCTTTCACTGCATTGTTAAACAAAGATCCAGCTTTAAGAAATAATTTTCTTAGAAAATATACTTTTGTAGGTGTCAAGTGTTGAGGTCGTACCAGATTTTCCATGTGTTTTATGAGAGATTAATTTGGCCGTTTTGATTACCAAAAATAATTTTTCATCTTGGAGTGTTGCATTTTTCTTATGGATGCTGGGTACCATTTGTACATACCAAGGTGGAGACAGATGGTTTTTTAAAGGTATGATTGTGGGCCTTTGATCAATCGCGGACAGTTGAGAGGTGACAGGATGCAAAGGGGGAGAGAGGGGATCAAAACGGGGACGTTGCAATCACAGTATATGGAATGCGTCTCGGCCCAACAGGCCACAAGACGGCCCCAGATAGATGCATGTTTAAATTCATAGTATGTCACTAAACCTATCTGACGGGGAAGGATTCTGTAGTTAATATTGTTAATATTATCAACAACGTACACCTCATTGTGCAGGAAAGCTTTCAAACTTTCACCCGGAGTGCCTTTATTTGGTTAATGATTTGACAGTTTCACTTTAACTTTGTACTTGTTGACTCTCTTACATCAGTGTGCTGCACCTTCTCAGTTTACATGGCAGGGAATGACCCCATGACACTACTCCTTTGTCTTTTCCAGGCTAGTTTACTTTTGCTTTTTTACTTAGTAAAGCACATTCATGTAAACACAGTGGGATGGGCCCGGAAACAGCCCTTCCTGTCTGTACCAGAGGGTGCTGGCAGACTGTTGCCTCAACTCATCAACAGCAGATTGTACAGTGCAACCATGTTTACCAAGGGAGCACACTGACAACTCTTTTTAAAAATGTCAAAAACTGTATTTCTCAAATTTTGAGCACCTTTTCAGTATTTTTGTTAAAAGTTAGTATTTAAAATCTGCATTCTGAACTTTTTGTCAGGATTTTTTCTGTAATCCGTGGTCACTGGTGTTCTTCTGGGTTATGTGGTGCAATATACATAGAAAATAAACCCCTTTTTAAAAGGAATTTGTCATTCTTGTGTGAATTTCACTTTGTTGATCTTCCCTGTGTGTGAGTGATTACATTTGCATGAATGCATGTTTCCTTCAAGCTACAAAAATAGAGGAGAAATATGAATTAACATTGCATTTACATTCTTATTTCCAGATCAAGGCTAAAAACTATGACAAAGTAGAAAAGGTAAGTGTCCATCACACATCATGGAAGGTGACTAGTGTATTAATTTGATAGCTGTGTGTGCATATTTTGACATGCACACACAGTATAATGTCCATTTAAGGCATTGTATAACAAGGCATCTAAAACAAATGTGCAAGGGATGTCATTTTGGAACACGCACAAAATGCGCAGATGGGAGAACTTTTTTTTTAATAAATGGAGTTTTTTGAAGTGTAACTTGATTTGCCTGCATTACTGGCTTGCACCCATAGCTATTATTTTGTACGTATGGCAATTTGTACTGGCTTTTGTTATCAGGTTATAGAATTAACATATATTTTTCATCTCTTTGTTGGTCCCACCTTGTTTTCTACTTTTAATAAATAATGTGTGTGCCTGAATGTCAGTTCCATCAACACATTTGTGTCCCGTTAGCGCCAAACCCTGGTATTTTCGTTTTGAGTTTTTGGAGGATCTCACTGAAATGTAGGCCACATCTGAGGCCTGTCCAATGAAGCAGGATAACTGAAGTGCCCTGCACAACTGTGCTGAGTAAAGCCTGGATCCCCCTCCATCCCCCCTCCCCTCCAGTCTGACACATGGGCTAAAGTAAAAACCGCTTTTCTGAGTAATCCTCCTACATGGGATATGCCACTAATGATCAGCATGCTAGTTTGAGCATGGGTTAATAAAACCAAATCAATGAAACACTTTAGAAGGGTGGTTGTTGAATTTATACACTATGTATTGTTATATTTTGTACAGTTATATAAAATGTCAGTTTGTATCTCTGTTCCAGATATTTTACCTTTCTGTATTTTTGCTGATGTAGTTATTTCAGAGATGCCTAATGAAAGTCTTGCACATTGACCTGTGGAAATGCTACCTCTCATATGTTCGAGAGACCAAAGGGAAGCTGCCTAGCTACAAGTAAGAGCGCATGCCGCACTGAAGGGTTTAAGCATGTTGACATATTGTCATATTGTACTGTAAATTTCACAGGTTACTGAATAGATTTATTTTCTCATCCTCAGAGAGAAGATGGCCCAGGCATATGACTTTGCGCTGGATAAAATTGGCATGGAAATTATGTCTTATCAGGTACACAGATCTGAATCATTTATTTGTAACTGTGTGTGAGTTTCTGTGAACTGCTGTCACCTAACAGCTATTCATCTCCTCTACCAGATTTGGGTGGACTACATCAACTTCCTCAAAGGAGTGTAAGTTTCTTTTTTTCCTGTAATATTGTGAGACTTTATAAACTGCATTAGCAACCTCTTAAACGTTGTCATGTTTGTTTTGTGCTCCCTTTAGTGAGGCTGTGGGGTCATACGCAGAGAACCAACGGATCACTGCAGTACGGAGGGTGTACCAGAGAGGCTGTGTGAACCCCATGATCAACATTGAGCAGCTCTGGAGAGATTATAGCAAATATGAGGAGGTGAGTGACCCACCCAGGCCTCAGGCCTCTATCTGTCTGCCTGTGTATGTTGGTACATAGGGGTTTTAGCTGTTAAAGACTGACTTGTCTATTTCATGAACAGGGAATCAATGTGCACTTGGCCAAAAAGATGATTGAGGATCGAAGTAGGGACTACATGAACGCCAGGAGAGTGGCAAAGGTAAGACATTGAACAAGTTGTCACAGATATGTACAGGCCTGTTTTGAACCTTGTGCTGTATATATTGAAAAGTCTTTGTAAACTAATAATGATTGTTGTATGGTTTGTGTAATTCAGGAGTATGAGACTGTGATGAAGGGGTTGGACAGGAACGCGCCCTCAGTACCACCGCAGAACTCTCCTCAGGAAGCTCAGCAAGTAGAAATGTGGAAAAAGTACATCCAGTGGGAAAAAAGCAACCCATTGCGCACAGAAGACCAGACCCTCATCACAAAGAGAGGTGACTTTTTGTGGTCAGGATGTATCATGTTGTGGTAAAATTTGTAAATTATATGTGCATCCAAAAGGGGTGCGATTCCAGTAAATCAAGTAAATCCTGTAGGAACACAGCCACTAGAGGGCGACATTGACACTTTTCTCCTCTCTCAAGGTTTTGATGCATTGATTCTGGATTTAATGAAGACCAGACATGGTAGTTAATTGCTGTTGTGTTCTATGTTGCAGTGATGTTTGCCTATGAGCAGTGCCTGCTGGTGCTTGGCCACCATCCAGACGTATGGTATGAGGCAGCACAGTACCTGGAGCAGTCCAGCAAACTACTGGCAGAGAAAGGGGTAAGAGATAAAAACCTTTAAGACACATGTTGATTATTTTTCAGAGAACCCACGTTTGAGCTCAGAAATCTCCAATAAATCTTGAAATGTTTTTTTCTTCTGTCAGGATATGAATAACTCAAAGCTGTTTAGTGACGAGGCAGCGAACATCTATGAACGTGCCATCGGGACTCTTCTGAAGAAGAACATGCTTCTGTATTTTTCATTTGCTGACTATGAAGAAGTGAGCGCCCAGTTGCTTACTCAGCACAAATTGTTATCAATAGGGCAAGAGACGCAGCCATTCATCAACATGTATCTTTTGCTTTCCTTGTAGAGTCGCATGAAATATGAGAAGGTCCACAGCATCTATAATAAGCTGTTGGCCATTGAGGACATTGACCCCACGCTGGTCTACATTCAGTACATGAAGTTTGCCAGGAGGGCAGAGGGGATCAAATCGGGTCGCACCATCTTCAAAAAGGCCCGAGAAGATCTACGCACACGTCACCATGTGTATGTGACGGCAGCGCTGATGGAGTACTACTGCAGCAAGGTAAGTGCTCATAATCGCATGTTTGGTATGTGTACAGTGCAGCTAAAATCAATCTCACAAATGTCTCTTTTTTTCTCTCTTCATTTTTCCACACAGGATAAATCGGTGGCTTTCAAGATTTTCGAGCTTGGTTTAAAGAAATATGGCGACATTCCAGAGTACATACTGGCATACATTGATTACCTCTCACACCTTAACGGTGGGTTATATATAATTCCTCAAAAATGTGTCAAATATGTTCTTTACAACTAATCCATTAATCTGAGATGTTTTGATGCTATTGCTGAATCAGTTGATACCGGGGAAGCAGTGATGTCCTGATATCAGCTGTTGATATCAGATGAAAAATGTTCCATTATTGTCATAGTAATGGAAGATAAATGCATAACCCTCTTTTTTTTTTCCTTCTCTCTCCAGAGGACAACAACACCAGGGTTCTGTTTGAACGTGTCCTCACCTCAGGAAGCTTGTCACCTGAAAAGTCAGGGTAACGTATTTATCAAGCTGGGTCATGTATGCAAGCGATGTAATAATAGATATTTCTGAAAGATGTTTGCTAAATTTTGGTTTTCATTCATTCTTCAGCGAGATCTGGGCTCGGTTCCTAGCTTTTGAGAGCAACATAGGAGACCTGGCCAGTATTCTAAAAGTGGAGCGCAGGCGATTCACTGCCTTCAAGGATGAGTACGAGGGCAAAGAAACAGCCTTGCTAGTAGATAGGTACAAGTTCATGGACCTGTATCCGTGCTCAGCTAGTGAGCTCAAGGCCCTTGGATACAAGGTGTGTATGTTGCCCTTTGAAGATGACAACGGTTATGAAGTTCAGCCTTTTCTCTCAGCTGATATTCAAACAGTTTCTCCTGTGTGTACGTAGGACGTCTCTCGTGCCAAACTGGCAGCACTGCTCCCAGAGACTGTGGTGGCGCCCTCTACGCCTGCACTAAAGGATGAAGCTGACCGCAAACCTGAGTACCCCAAACCTGACACCAATCAGATGATCCCCTTCCAGCCACGTCACCTTGCCCGTAAGTAGCCCATATCTGGTCTTCTCCCAAGTCCACTGAATGTTGTAACAAATCAGTGCAACTCTGTGTTCACAGGATTGCAGAACGCTAGTCTTTTTTGGTATTGAAGAAGAAAACTCCCTTTTTGCCGATATGTCGTTGCTACCGTCTCTTCTATATTTTATTATAATGATCCATCTTTGATGTAGCCTCTTGTGTTCCTTCCCACAGCTCCAGGTTTGCACCCTGTCCCTGGTGGAGTTTTCCCAGTCCCCCCAGCTGCTGTTGTCCTAATGAAGCTGCTCCCTCCACCTACGTGCTTCACTGTGAGTGGTAGCAGCAGCAGCTTAATACTATAAAGCTCATATTCACTGCTAATGAATAAAAGCAGTCATGTTTTTTCCTACTTGAATGCAAAGAGTCTGTGATTGTTTCTCACTGCAGGGTCCCTTTGTTCAAGTGGATGAGCTCATGGAAACATTCAGGAGATGCACACTTCCTGAGAGTAAGTTGCTTTAGTCAGCACTTTAAATGAATCCAGACCATTTTTATTTTTATCCATGTGGCTCTGGTGATGGAAGTGTCAGTCAGATGGTCGGTCATGTGACCAACAGTTTAGAACAGGTTAAAATATCTTGACAGCTATCAGATAAAATGTGTTTTAGTGTGTCAAACAATTGTTCGGCCCCCTATGTGACATGCTACTGATGTATTTTCTGTCTCTTTAGCTGTTGATGCTGCTGTAGAGCTGATCACTGGTAGACAGCCAGACGCAGGAGGGGAGGGCAATGGATCCATGGAGAACCATGCTATTGCCAAGTCACTCAAGAGGCCTAACGCTGACTCAGATGAGGAGGATGATAAAGGAGCTGTGGCTCCGCCCATACACGACATCTACCGCGCACGCCAACAGAAGAGGATTCGATAAACTAAACGAAAACACACTGAACCCAACAAGAATGTAATCTTAAACAGGTGGTCCTATGGGGTAAATGTACGTGTCCACATTTCTGAGGGCGTCTTGACAGATTCTAGATGCGTCGATCTCTGTACAGAAGACAAGCATACACGTACACACACACTCACACAGACATACGTAAAGTATGCACACCCGAGTGTTCTTGTTTGTTTGTTTGTCAGCAGTTTTTATTTTTAAAGACTGACCATTATACTGTACAAAATTTTTAATTCAACTTTTGATTTTGGCACACAGCTCAGCCTTGTGATGTTCCAGTGATGGCAAAGTGGAATCAAACTTTTTTTTAGATAACTGAAGGAAAGACAGTTCCTTTCAATAAAAGTGGGGAAAAAAATCAACCATAATTTGCTTCTTTATTTGGTTTTAACCTGAACTGATTTATTGCTACCGTTCTTTGTAACTGACTGGACATGTTATCAAGACTCTAGCACAGCCATGCTGGGCCTTATCATTACCACTAGGGGGCAGCAGATTCCACTTGGTTGTTTATGTGAAAGGCTCAATCATCCTCTTTTCAAAGTCCCCCAATGTAAATAAGCAGGATATCATAGGCTTAAGTGTATCCAATAAACATAAGGGCAAGATAGTTCTTAAAAAGGTTTTCTGTGGGAAATGGTTTGCTTCTATTTACATTTTAGTTAGATGTAGACTTTTAAGATTGACTTTTAAGTAAAAATTTGAGCTGAAACTAATTTAAGCAGCATTAACTCATCAGATAGTTATGTAGTTGTGACAAACTCTACTATTTTCCTATGTCAGCCAGCTGCTTATTTTCACATTGGCCTGGGTATGTCATTATTTGTCTGACCAGCACAGCTTTTGTTCTGAGTGTGTGGAAGCCTATCTCAGTGCTGAGCCTATTCACAGGTAACACTGTGGCGTAAAGCATTTTGCGCAGAACGCCACTCTAGTGCTACATGAAGAAGTCTGATTGCTACTTTAAAATTTCGAAAATTGAAAATTGCGCTTAGAAACCAAAATAAGTGAGTGTAATAAAAAAAAAGCTCTTTTATGTCTTCACCTTGTGGATATTTGTATTCAATAGCTTCTGAATGATAAATGTTAGAGAATCATCTGTTTCCCTAAATGTGTTTTTGTAGAGCTCTACAAACAGTATCTATTGGGCAATGTAACTGTTTGTTGGCCTCTTCTCATTGTCCTGCTGTGAATTTGAAGTCACTGATTACAGCTAGACAACCGCCAGAACATATTAAGAGTTAGTTAGATTTGCCAATAATGATAAAAAGAAAAATCACCTTATCAACACAACACAAAAAGCAAAAGAAACAAAGGAAATTACCACTCATTTTCTTCTTTGATTTGACTTTTATATTCTGATCTTTGCAGATAGGAGGAGGACATTTGAGTTTAGGCTGGAAATGTTTATGTAACTGATAGAATATGAGAAACAGTACTGGCCTTTGGTACAAAGTAAACATTATAGTACTTCCAAACTACTTTTTTATTTTACAGAAAGACTGCATGTGTGAAAGTCTCACAAGTTTGTAGTTGACTGTTTTTTTATGCCACTCACTATTAGAAAATCAGGGGTCTGTCTGTTTTTAACAGAGAAAGCCATGTGCAAGATTTTGTGGGGGTCAAGTCAGAATGGACGATGACAAGGTCTCAATTTGAGACTCTCAAATCTCATTTAACATATCGGTGCTCAGTCGATAAAATATTTGACATACCAAATGTAATTTGCTCTCGACATCAGAATATACACATTTAGTTTCTACCACAAAAATGGGCAATGTCCATGTGTGAATGTTTGCCAAGTCAAGCCTAATTTTATAAAGTCTGGCCAAGATATGAACATGATGTGTATGGGTCAAACTTAGCCTGGGAATGTGGAAACAATTTCATCAGCTAATTTGAAAGAGTACATAAACCATATTTAAAATGCAACCCTGAAAATGCCACTAAAACGCAGCTATGGTTTTAGCCAACAAAACAAAAACAACTTGCATCAAAAACATCTGTTTTGCTGCTTTGTTGCAACAAACACAAAAACCCAGAGGGTTGATCCTCGTGAATGTCCTTGACTGTTTACTACAACACAACATCAGACTTTTAAATTTCCAGGATCAAATTTCCGCTTTGAGGGTTCCTCTCACTGTGCATCGCATTGTATATGAGAAACCACATGAACGGACACGTTTTGATTGCTAACACTGTTGCTATTGCACAAGCACATAGAATACATCCATTGAAAAATCACATGCAGACTTGTCCTTACTGGCTGCAGACACAGAACGCCAACAAGACACATTGCAGTATGAAAGAACACTTGGTTCTTTTTGTCATTCTGGTAAAGTAACAGTCTCACATATAACTAACTCACACATTTCATGTTAGTGTCCTGCACCAAAGAAATAAATTAATCACATTCTTCTTCAGTAGTCTAAACTATTTACATACAAGCAAATAAAATCCACTTACACTATTACACATCATTTACATCACAATAGCTTTTGTTCTCTTTTTACATCATAATGCATGTTAAACTAATAAATATCACTGTAGCAACATGTTGACAGTGGACAATCTATTTCCAAAGTACTGCACAAAAATCTCTGGGTGGCCTTTATAAAACTGTCCCATGAGGCGTCTCTTTTCTTTGCTGGAGAGTTTAGGGTTCTCATGGATCGTCCGGAGTAAGGACCAAAGTTCCTCTTTAGTGGTTTTTTGTACATTTTCTGAATATGCCTTAGCACTTAGTCTTGTGCAGTATGCTGATCCTGCAGTATAGAGAGAGCGGAGAAACAGAAAATTAGTAAGGGATTTGTACCAGTGGTCACACAAATAGTTAACAACAAAAAAGGAGATTGATGAGTAGATTACATTACTTCATTTACCACACTTTTATCCAATGCGACTTAAGGTGCTTTCAGACCAAAAGCGAAGCGAGCGTATGGGGCAGTGAGTTTACATACAAAGTCAATGCAAAGATGCTTAGAGACGTGATTTCCTGTCGGGCGACGCGAAGGCAACACAAAGGAATTCGCAAAGGAAGAAGTCGCTGAGTCGCGATAGCCTATCAGTGTTGAGATTGTCCGTACGTCACCGAGGCTTCAGAGCATTGTGTGCAGAGGGCCGAGCAGAGCGGGGGATTGAAAATCTGCAGGCCGGCTGACAGCTGCTAAAATTGGGCTAGAAGAGCAGGGAGCAGCGCTTTAACCATTGGATAAATAAACACCTGTAGTCGGTTGGATTTGGCTCTGACAACTATGCCGTTTACTAGCGGGAGGAGCTCGGAGTTAACTGTTTTTATTAAATTAGCTTTTTACTTTAGTTTTTGGGATTTCAACGTTGATTTAAATTCATGCACATGCACATCCGGTTACAGTGTTGTTGTTAGCGTCGTTATCTCTGTCGGACTACGACTTCATATTTATATAAACAAAGCTGGACATTACTTGGAGAAAAGAAAGCAAGGAGGTTGAACTACCTGGTGAGTTCAGAAAACATGTGTCTGTAACTTTATTCCCGCTATCATTGTACTTTACTGTTACCAAGTTAGCATAGAACAACCCTGATCGATCCAAACTCCATTCAGAAAACAAACATTTTAGAAGTTGTTGTCCTGCTGTCTTGCTGCCAGGACTGACAAAGCATGAATTCATATGTTTGACAAATCTGCATCATGTTGTTGTTTTTTTGGTATCAGTTTAATCTGTTTATTGCTATTTAATCACAGCAAAATGTTTTCTTTGGTTTCATACAGTTGTAATAATGGCGAGTTGTGTCTATTCACCTTATCGCATTGTGTATGAACACTTGCAGCGAATGTACTCACGCGAAGAAAGCGTTACAATTGCTATTTATGTTAGAGGTCGCACACCTCTGTAGCAACTAGGGGGTTAAGTGAATTCCTCAGGGACACGTTGGTGGATTTGTCACAGTGGGGAATTGAACCCAGGTCTTTCACACCAAAGACAAGTGTCTTATCCAATGCGTCATCACCACACCTCATACAAGATACTAGGAAAATCTGCAGACCTGTTATCATATCTGGATCCTTTCCTTTCACGATATTCATTATTCTGTCACTGACCATCTTGTGCAATAAAACAGGAATCTAGTGGAAAAGAGAGCACAATAAGACATGAGGTTTCTGTTTGTCTTGCCTTCAAGATCAGATATGAATATAATAAAATTATGATGAATATAATTGTGCTTGTGGCTGACACATTTGACTTATGAATTTTCTTTCAAGTAATATCTAATATCAGGGTCACAATCCTGCTTCTAAACAGCCAGTATTTTATCAACCCAGTGACTATGTTCTGCAGAGATGTCGACTGTTAGTTCCCTCTTGTAAAACCATACCCACACACGCTAGCCAAGCGACACTCACTTTGAACAGATCACAGTGGTTGTCCATCATGAACAGAACCATCAAGTCCACCTTTCCTTTGGAGAGTCTTCTGCTGTAGATGATTGCACTTGAGAAAGACCTTTTTACCGCCATCCGGTTCTCAATCTGACAGAGAATTATTTCAAGTTAACAAAGATCAAACATACACCTGTGCAGACTCACACAAGATGCGCTCGCACACTGACCTCTTTGTGCAGTTTGACCTCCTGTGGTTTGGCTGCGACGGCCATGAATCTGAGGAGCCTGCGTAGCTCCTCCCTGCTGCGAGAGTCCTGCAGCTTCAGGCTGAGCTGCAGAGTCTCTAGAGCTTGCTCCTGCTTGCCATTCACTGACAATAGACCACAGGAAATACAAGAATGGAAACGTACGTATGAGTAACCAGCATTTATGCATGAGAACAAAAGCCTCATCAACAACAGGATGACAAAGGGATCCGATAGCTCATCCTCTTACCGAGTAGCTCCGAGATGCCAGAGTGAATGTCGAAAACGTGGTTGTTGAGCAGAGGTGGCTGTTGTGTGTGTCCGTAATGCTGAGCCAGGACCTCATAAAGCAGCCTCTTACACTGGAGCAGGTCGCCGGCGCAACCAGACAAACCTCGACTGACCTCCACCACCAGTTCATCAGGCAGAAACTCTAGACAGTCCACTGCCCCTGACATCCACTCATCAGCCCTGAGGGAGAGGGAAACGCGAAAACTTTAAACACGGCCAACAGATCAGTCGAAGTGAAGAAATAGATAGAAAGAAGGTCAGATAAGCTATTCACCTTCTGTGATTTAGAGATCACTCGACTGAGGCATTGACTTGGTCAACACGTGTAGGTTAAAACCAGGCTAAACTTAATTTTTTTTAATTAATTTAGATTACATAAAATAATAATCTTATCATGATTATTTTTCTTAAGTAGAAGTAGCAACACCACACTATGAAAACACTTGGTTACAAGTAAAAGTCCTGTGTCAAAATGTCACTTAAGTATTAACAACAATCACCTGTGTTAAAGTACTCTTTATGCAGAGTGTCCCCTGTCAGTGATCATTATTACGGATGTGTTCACATAAAACTGACACATTCATGTTTAATGTAATGAACTATTTTTAACTGCCTGATTATACTGCTGGGTAACAATGCATGTTTTGTATGTAAAATCTTTATCTTGACTATAAGAGGTAAATGTAGATTTTAAATAACTGTGGTGGAGCAAAAAGTACAATAAGCTGATTTGAAATTCTGTGTAGTGTTAAAGTAAGAATAAAGTAGCATTAAATGGAAATTTTCAGGTGAGGTACCTCAATTTTGTATTTAAGTACAGCACCAGACTACATGTACTTAGTTATTTTCCACCGCTATATATAACTTTAGTTTGAACACCATTTCAATGACTAACCATCATTTAAATGGTTTAAGACTACACATCATTTTGAGTAGGCTTAATCACATAATTTTTGTGTTGAAGTGTAAGCAGTTAGCAGTTTGTCTGAAAAAGCACTGGTAAAGAGTTAAAACAGCAAATTAGGACTGATTGATCACAGATTTGAATTATTAACTTTTATAGAAGACTGTCACACTTTTACAGCTTTAGAGGACTTACTGTGCTTCACTGAAAGCCTTGAGGACCTCTCGGTCTAAGTAGCTAGATGTGTACAACAGGTCGGGGTCACTGTCCATGCCGTGCAGGGAAGGCCGCGATGTGTCTCTAGCCTCTAACAAGTTCTCCAACAGGGGGAGCTCTATAAGCTGCAACAGTCTGAACACTGCCTGCTGGTGCCACACCTCATCCACAACTGTGAAAACACAGAGTTGCAAGCCATATGGGTCATAGGTAAGCTACACAGACAATCCGACATGTCAGGGTCAGCAAGCATTTGCTGCCTGAAAACATGATACATGTTTTATGTCACTCTCCAAAGTCATCACATAGGAGACGACTTACGCTGTTGTGAGAGGCCGAGGTTGATCATCTGAGGGGTGATGGTCGAGCTCAGGTTGAGGTTTCCCAGCACGTCCTCCACTGATTTGTCTGATTTTATGGGTGAGTGGGTGGAGTAGCTCAGTGCCTCTTGTCTGAAGAGTCAAATAATAACAACAATCAGTGGAAATGATTGAAAAACAAAACAGGCTTATTATAGGAACAAATGTGGCGCCGAGCTGCACGTTTTCTAGTACATGTGATTCAGTTATAGTTTGGGGCTGTTTTGATGGTCATTTTATTTCGAACAGACAAAATAAATGCACAATTTCCAACATTGAATAATTTCTGATGAACATTAAATAGGACGTGTGACTTTCCTGTTTATTTACATTATTTCCATGATGACTTGCCTTGGCTGATGCTATAAATAACAAAAGCCTCATTTAAACTGTTGGAGCACATTGTTCCTCTTTCATCCCCAATTAGGGACATCAGGCCTGTTCTCTGGTCCAGTCTGGAGCTGTCACTCACAAGGTGCTGAGGCCTCATAGGTAATGCATATTTTTGCTACATGCTCCACGGCCTCCCTGCAATTTAATTCTCCAACCTCAAACTAAAAAAAACTAAAGGACTTTAAACAGTTTGACATTTTGGAAAACACACTTATTCACTTTCTTGCTGAAACATTTTATACAGTTTTTGTGGTTGTGCGGTAAATATGGAGCTGCAGCCAGCAGCCAGGTAATATTGCTTAGCGCAAAGACTGGAAACAGGGGGAAACAGCCAGCCTGGCTCTGGAACAAAATTTGCATACCACCACCCCTAAAGATCACTTATAAACAGGTTATATCTCATAATATAATATTGCTAAAGCTTTTGAGTTTGCAATTTATGTTTGGATTTGAATTTAAAACCTAATGTCACTCACTGGAAATGAAGGGGTTAATGGAAATTAAGAGTATCAAGACATGACTGCTTGATGGGACTTCAAGAGGTCATGCCTTTCTAGTTTTCAGAGGCACCCAGTCGAAAGTTATACTGAATTTGGGATTAGCTCTGGAAGAAGGAGAACAAAGCAAATCAAAAATAAGATCTGAAGATGTTATGACACCAGTCTGTACCTTTCACGTGACGGACCATAGCTGTTCTTGTTCCTTTTCATGCTTGGTGAGTCATAGCCGCTCTCTATGGTACTAGTGGAGTGAGAGTTGTCGTTAGTCAGTGATGATAAGGAGGAGCTGGTTGTTGGGCTGAGGAACCTGTACAGACTGCAACTACTGTCCTCAAATGTGGCTCGCTTTTTTTCCTTCCCAAATACTTTAACGCCCACCGGCTCAAACACCCTTGAGTCCATCAGGGCCTGACAGAGGCGGACGGCCTTGTAGCGAGGCACCGCCTCTTCACCAAAGAAACGGTTCAGGGTGATGTGTGCCAAAACCACGTCCACGGCCTCTGCGCCCAGGAAACAGTCATGGTAGGACTTAAGGTTGTGGCGTCGCCGCTTGACCTCTACATTAGTGTGGAGATTAGAGATGATGCTGCCCCAGATGTAGGTGGCCCGGAAAGGCTTCCCAGCCATGCCTTGTTCTGATGAAGGAGGAGGGGAGAGAATCAGTGGATGGAAAAGAGGGAAGGTGGCAAAGACAATCAGAGGCATGGGAATGAATAGCTGGAAGCTTTCTCTCATGTAAAGAGTCGCTGCTTTTCTGTGGTTTATATTGTAAATAGAAGATCTTTAGGTTTTGGACTGTTGGTCAGACAAAACAAGAAATTTGATGACTTCCCTCAGGCTCTGAGAAATTGGGAAGCCATTTTTTTTTAACTATTTCCTAAATTTATAGATGAAGCTTTTAATTTTAATTAATGAGGTAATCAATTAGAAAAACACAATATGAAAATTAACTTTCATACAGACACTTAAACCATTACACAACTTCAACTTTCCTAAACAAAAGTCTTTTTGGTGATCCACAATGGTCATTCTCAGCTTTGTCTATTGTCTGAGCACTTTCTCAGAAACTACAGGGAATTGTGCTTTCTGTCTTCAACAAACACACACTCCCAACTCCTCTGTGTAATTTTACATAATTCTGAATCTGAATACAAGTAACTGTATGTGGGTGTAACAGCACATGGTCCAGGATCAATGCCTCTCATGGGGGTCGTAACCGAACCCAAATCCGCTTTTGAGGCATGTTTGTACAGTGTGTTAAAACGCTTTGTTTTAATTCACTTAACAGATGATTAACACCCAACAATCAACCACTGCAACCACCCAGTGTAGATTAAAATCAAACAGTGTCATCTTGCCTGATTTTCTTACCATACCAGACACCTGATGCAATCTTTGCCCGCTACACTCAATCACACACACACAAGGAAACAGAGACAATGATCACATTGTGAGCCTTCTCTCACAAGAGATTTCTTGATATGTATTTTCCACTGGATGGGCTGCATTGCTACTAATATGTGCACACAAATCAGAGGATGATTTATGCAATCAAACACAGACATGTTCAACACTCCATCATGCAGCTTCTCTACATAGCTGAACATCTGCCCATCTGTGGTTGATAGGTCTTTGCTGATGGAAAACGACTTGTGTCATCCACCGCAAGCCAGACCAGTGAAAGAAAGCAGAGCTGAGATGTTGGCTTTCATCTCACAACAGGAAACCTTTAAAGCCCGTTGAGCAAATGTTACGGGAGGATCTGAGAGGCTCACTGAGGCCAGATGCCATAAATCAGGCATTGTCAGCACCAACCAGGCTCCATGTTATGATAACACAACAAGACAAATACTATTACTGACCCATCTGTAAAACTTGACAACAAAAACACACTGAAACTGTGCAGCAGCAGCAAGCAGATGTTTGGCCATTTGTTTCAAAAAAACACAACAGCTCATAAAGAGCAGGGGATCTGGGTGATCTGTTGATTAATGAGATACATCTGCGTCAAACAGCGTCTCCCTCTGGGGGAGAAGAAACTGTCCTGAACAGGGGATTTGCATATCGGGGAAGAACAACTGCAGCAGTTGTTCAAGAAAGAACATTTCTCACCACTGTTTATCCATGATAGGAATCATGGGAAATACAATAGGCTGATGTTGGACATAATTAAAATATTTCTGTCATTGTTTTAAGACACTCAAGTTAAAAAAAATCTTTAAAATAAACAGTCACTTATAGTGTTATACTATACACTATACACCCACTGTAAATGCAGACTATCACAGGAATGATCTATTTTTTGGTAGTAAGAAACTGCATTATCAGAATGAAATCCTTGATTTAGGCGTTAGAGCAGGACCATCTGGAGAATCCCATCAGGGGTCCCTGGATTAAGCTACCATTCACACAGTAAATCCTTATCTGATCAATATCCATTAAGGCTTGTTAAAATGGAAAAAAGTGGGGGTAGATGTGGTTCAAAACAATCTTGTTGAAAACCCAGTTTGTGAAATTGCCATCAGACTTCGTCACCCTGACTCCAGTGCTCCTTATAAAGACCCAGCTGATAGACATGCGGGACGATGCAAGAGGGGACTGACCATTTCAGCAAGGACAACAGTGCATCGTGTGTTTGCACACATCAGTGCAGGTAAATAATCGCAGAGGGAGCAGCGCAGGAAAAACATCTTCCCCTTGTGAACACTGTGTAAGAGGAGGCTACTCCCAAACCCGAAGCTGTAGGCTGTTACCACATGCAGCAGTAAAACGACAGCATTAAGTTCATTTTAAGGAATGTTGCCTTAACCTGCACTAAGCGCAGGCCTGATGATTTCATGCAGTGAAAATGCGATGTGGCACCATTAGACCAAAAGCAGCAGGTTGTTAATAGCCTGTGGCAGATAGCTTCATTCCTCCAACATGCTGAGACTATAGTGAGATTAACTGATCAAGCTTCAGGGAATGGCCGCGCTGAACCTCGGTGGGCTATTGGCCCACGTTGTGGATTTGAACCCTCACATCATGTGTGACATATAGGGTATGGTTACCTATGCACACAAACACACGCACGCACGCGAACGGAACCCCTACCATCCTCTACTTGTGTTTAAAGACAAACACTGTGGGCTGCTGAATTGGCACTGAGCTCAAATGTCATAAAAAGGTGTTCTTACTCATAGCTTAAAGCTGCTACAAAGCATCAATTTAATTCATAAAACGTCAATTAACGTGCACGCATTCTAAACACATTTTCATACAGGCTAATAGCCTAGCCTACACCTTATAATATGTTTAGACATAGGTTTAAATTACAAAGGCGACGTTAACATTGTAAAGAGCTATAGAAACAGTGAATTTCGATTTAAAGAAACTCCACTCTTTGGCTAATGTGACTGGCATAAGACCGCTGTTGTTAGAAATAGTAGCAGAAATAGTCCCAAACACACGGTGTGTGTAAATTACATTAGGCTGTAAAACTTGGCACATTATAGGCTATTTCTACTTACAATCAATAGTTTCAGTCAAATCCAAGTTGCCGATAAATGCAAATGTTATGTGAGGTTGTTTTTTTGTATTTCTTAAAACATCCCACCGTCACACAACAGCGTACAGAACTAAATTAGACAAACTCTAACACCATATACTTTTTATCAGCTAATGGTAATTAAATTATTATTACCTGGTATTCGGTGATTCGGTGAATAAAATTTTCCTCAGTGACTGTAAAGACAGCCATTCAGACCAAGTCCTCAGTGACGCACGCAACTAACTACAGTCAACCTCCGAAACCGTGCCCGCCCACTGAGATACATTATTCACGTCCCAATCTGGCCGGGTCCTGCCTGCCCGGGCTTTAGCGTGATAATGAGGTCCCCACTGTTTACCTGATGTTTAACAAAAGGCGCACTAACTCCCTTATTCCTACATTTGGGCAAGGCTTCCTGAATTGAAGCCTTGAATTCCCTTATTCCTACATTTGGGCAAGGCTTCCTGAATTGAAAATGGAAAGAAGTTAGATAGATGGTTCAAACATAGACTACCACAAAGTTTCCCAAGAGAAATCATAATGCACTTCTAAGTAGCCAATGGCAATATTGCTCATATTTCCTGCTTAAGTCCTTTATTAAACGTGTTTACTGATTTATTTTACTGGTCAAGTAAAATACTTTAAATTTAAAGGAAATACTAAAAATCCAGGAAGTTTTCACACAACCTTACACTCCACACCAAGTCACACCCTCAAAGCCTACAAGAGGTAAATTTGATCTGATAAAGACCTACAGTAGGTGTGAGACAGATAGGGTTATTCCAAAGAAGAGAAGAAGAGGCAGTTTGATTGATTTGGGATTTAAAGGATAGAAACACAAACACCGAGAATGGGATGTTTTGAATGAACAGTTTTCTCTGTCCTACAGTCCAAACAGTACTGACACAGCATTAAAACATGTGACTGCAGGTGCTTCATGTGTTAAAGTGGCCCTAATGCTATTTCAGCTTGTCTGGGATCATATGCACGACTCAAAGGAAATAATAAACATACATACACACCCTGGAGTGAGTTGTGGAGACAGATTTCATGTACTGAGGCTCTAACCTTGTGCCTTCACAGTAAGATGACACTGTAAACCTAATGTTGGTTACTCGTTGAAAGGAAGACTGCTGTCATCATCATGAAAGACGGGTATGGTGCAACAGGTGAGGCATGTTAAAGGGGCAAACCGGTTTGATTACTGTCCAGTTTGATCATTTTAACCAGGTGAAGTGAAAATGTGTGTTCACTGGTTTGCATTCTTAGACACAGCAGGGAAGGAAATGTCTTCCTCCTCGTTCACATAGCTGTTGAGCTGCTCTTGAGTGCACTAGCGAAAGTGCAGGTTGGACCTGTGTGCAACTTTAAATGAGCCACTTCACCAATTTTCCACTGTTCAGTTTGCTCGTCAAAAGGAGTACTACTACGTAAAAACAGTTGCTAAAGTTGCATTGCATGTAAATGCAGGATCCGGTGTTGGTTGTTGTAACTTTAACAAGCTGTATTAAACTCAACTTTTCTGTTGTTGTATGTATTTTATATTGACACATTCATGTTCAAAACAAAGAGAATTAAAGGAAACAAATGAAATCCACACCTTGCAACTCTTTGCTTTCAGTCAGAGTGAGAAGCCTTTGGTTAAGGGCAGAACTGGTTTTACAACTCTTCAAATGAATGGTATTTTGTAAACGGGCCTTCCGTGCTGTAGAGTGAAAAGTGTTTTACACCAACACAGAAAATCAGATAGACAGAAGAGAGAGAGAGAGAGCGCACTCTGGTTAATGCAATCAGAATTTCTAGTCCACAAGGTCAAAGCAGTATTTACTCCCCTGCTTCTCCCCATGTGCTCGGAAAGTCCTGCATATTTCCCTTTTTTCCCCCTTCGTACTTATCGGCCATGCAGTGTTAGTCAAGTCATAGTTTGTTTACTGATGATGATGATGACAAATATCCTAAGGAATTTTCTTTTGTTCTTTTGTGCTCCAACATGACACGGAAGAAATGCAGGAAAGGGAAGACAATTTGCATGCAGGTGGCAGGCACAATGTGAAACATTGCTGCTGCTGCAACTGAGTGGTTGAATCAGATCCATTGCTACAACTGGGAGATTTGTGAATACTTAGCTTTTCAAAATACTTAAGTATCAAAAGTAAGTAAGTAATATTAGTATGGATACATTTGTCAGGGGTTGCTGATGAAAGACAGAATTTAAAAATAAAGTAAGCAAATTTTCATTTTTGTTAAACAATTCATTGTTTGTTAAATTGTTAATTGTGTGTGTGTGTGTGTGTGTGTGTGTGTGTGTGTGTGTGTGTGTCAGTGGTGAACAAAGTATTCAGCTCTTTTACTTAAGTTAAAGTACTAATACCACACTGTAAAAATAACTGATTACAAGTAAAAGTCCTGCATTGAAAATGTTACTAAAGTAAAAGTATGTAAGTATAATCAGGAAACTGTACTTAAAGTATCAAAAGTAAAAGTACTATTTTATATCAGAGTACAACTAATGATGATTTTCATTATGGATTAATATGCTGATTGTTTTTTTGTAATTGTGATGAATGCCATCACAATTACCCAGAGCCCAAAGTGACACCTTCACAATGCTTGCTTTGTCTAAGCAACAGTACAAAGCTCAAAATTATTTCAAAGAAATGAAAGTAATTAAAACAAAAATCAGCAAATCTTCACATTTGTGAAGGTGGAACCATGAAATGTTTTTACATGAAAACTGTCTTAAAGAATCAAATAGGCTCCCTTTAATGTTATGTTAATGTGATAATCATGTCAATTGTACTTCTTTAAAATGTTGGGTAGTTTATTATATAAAAAAACATATTTTATTAAGTATTTCTACATTTTGTGTGTAAGAATCTTAATTTGTAAATTAACTAGTAACTAAAGCTGTCAGATAAATGTAAAAAGTACAATATCTCCCTCTGAGATGTAGTGGAGTAGAAGTAGAACTTGGTATCAGT
This sequence comes from Lepomis gibbosus, assembly GCA_029875015.1. Lineage (NCBI taxonomy): Eukaryota > Metazoa > Chordata > Actinopteri > Centrarchiformes > Centrarchidae > Lepomis > Lepomis gibbosus. The sequence goes on along the minus strand of JAPMOB010229910.1, from coordinate 3,326 downwards.
AGAAAATACTCAAGTACCTCAAATTTGAACTTAAGTACACTACTTGAATAAAAGTGTACTTAATTACTGTCTACCAAAGATGAAAATGAGATCTCTTAAGCAGGATCCTTAAATGCCAGTGGAGGTAGAAGTACTCAGATCCTTCAGTTTAGTAAGCAGCATTGATACCACAAACATGATAAAAATTCTCCATTACAAGTAAAAGTCCTGCATTTAAAATTCTTTTAGGTATAAATACTTAAGTATTGGCAGCAAAATATACTTTAGAGTAACAAAAGTAATAGTACTCTTTCTGCATTCTAATTCTGTGGCTGCTATATGTTACACTAGACACTGCTTTTTTGCAAGTACCACGAGCCAAAAAGTTTAGGAACTTCTGCTTTAAACTCACCATACAGAAAATTTGTTTGTAAAATTTATACAATATGAAAAGTAATGTAACTACACTTGTTAAATAACTGTAAACTGAGTAAAAAGTACATTATTTCCCCCTGAATTTAAGTGGAAAATATAGCAGCACAGGAAAACCTGCATGACAAAAGTGCCTGTTGCAACTCGGAAGGTGCAATCAGGCCAGCTACAAGCTCATCAGCCAGGAGCCACCCTTCATAGATGCTTTGCGCCATTATTCCCAGACAGGCCTTCCCACAGAAATGACTGGGTCTCTGAAAAGGTCCAGTAAATGGGCGCTCCCCAAATCTGCTGTAGTCATGTTAGTGCATGGTGTGCTCTCTCTCTATGTCCTACATAAACACATACATAGCGTATCGCAAGCGGTGAACTTTTGATATTTCAACGTTATGTACAACAGACATTACTAATACCATTTTCAGAAGAGGGGGTTTTCATTATGAAACATGCTATATTTTACTCAAGCAACATTAAAAAAAAGGATGCTTTCTCCCTTTCCCCCCCTTATGTTCCCAGAACATCTTGAGATAGTGGAGCAATGGCAGGGATGCCTACCTGCTGCCCCTTGCAAGTGACCCTAGTATATCTAAGATCCTTCAATAGGTGTCTAAAGTAGCATACAATAAACAACCAAGTACCTTAAAATTTTACATAAAATTACAGTACTAGAGTAATTGCACAAAGTTACTTTCCCCCACTACCAAATGCTGTTGTTCAGTAGTCAGTGTCACGTGCCAGTTATCCCTGTGCAGCTGCCAGATTGAATTTCCACACATTTCTGCTGTGAACCCGGCATGTATGTACACAAATTGTTAAAATGTTTTAAAACTACACCATCATCACACAGTAGACCACATTAGATTTTAGTAAAGGGCATTTCCAAAACAAATAGGCAATCAGTTATGCAGTCTTATCCAACGCACAGCTGTCCAGCTACTGTGCCCTGCTCACATTCTCACGCTGCCTCAAGGGTCCTCTGAATTTGTCCCCCACATATGGAACAATGCAGTGCATTAAAATTCATATTCTTTTCATCTGGAGAGCAGACATTCAGTAACTGTCTCTATCAGTCGTGCCCGTGCTGGAATCCCAAACGCTTGCCTGACTGACCGTCCTCCGCAACTCCAAAGGACAGAGGACAGTGGCTTTCCTCACAGAGCTGTCACTTCAGCACAGAGGCACTTTTGTTTGTTGGGGGTTGCCAGTAATTTTGCATCGTGGCCGGACAGTTATATTTTATTCAACAGGCTCAAGACCCTCTCAGATGATACAAAGTCAGCCACCCATTCGCAGTGAATAGTTTTGTCATGAGAGCATGGTGGGCGAGCATCACGGCACACATTTTGTACAAATTCAGAATTACCAGTTAGAAAGCTCCAGAGTGCACTACAGAGTACCACAACATTCAGTGTTGTGGCCACTTTTGTTTATTATTTACCTCTTGGCAACATCCTCCGGCACTATGGTATTCGTCTTCACTGTTATGCTGACGATACACAGCTTTATGTGTCCACCAAGCCTGATGAAGCCATCATTCCTTCCTCCACACAGGTTAAGAGCCTTGGTGTTATCCTGGACAGTACCCTTTCTTTCTCCAGGCATATGAATAGTGTATCCTGGATTGCGTCTTCCATCTCTGAAATCTCCAGACTACGCCCTGCTTTAATGCAACACTCCACAGAGGTCTTTTTCAGTGCTTTGGTCACATCACGCTTCGACTACTGCAATGCCATCCTGGCAGTCATCCCCAATAAACTTATTCACCACTCCAACTAATCCAGAACTCTGCAGCATGGATCATCACATGCTCAAAATCCATGGAGCATGTCACTCCACATCTGATCCAGTTCCACTGGCTCCCTGTGTCACAACGGAATCACTTTTTTATTTTTATATACAATTCTATTAACAGTCACAATCTATCCCCTGCTTATCTCACAGACCTCCTTCAGACTTACATTCCATCTTGCTCCCTGCGGTCTTTTACAGCCAGTCCACTGGCACTACCAGCCATCAACTTCAATATTGGGTGCCAGGGCCTTCTTTTTTGCTGCACTTGAACTTTGGACCGCTCTGCCCCTTCACATCTGAATACTAGACTCCATTACAGAGTCCAAAACTGCTCTTAAAACCCATCTTTTTAAACTAGCAACTTAACAGCATCTACTGCATCTTATCCTATACAGAACAATTTATTTTGATTGTTTATATTTTGTATTGCTGTTTTATTATTGATGCAGTTTTTGTTATTGCTGCTTGTTATATTTTGTACATTTGTTACTGAACATATGATGTAAGCTGACCTTGAGTGCCATGAAAGGCACCATTAAATAAAATGGATAATTTAAAACTGTTTTATTCTTACTACTAGTGAGTATACTATATGAGGCAAACCAAGAGAGTGCAGGTCTGAGCTGTGTTAACTGGACTTTCCAGTAAAGCCGGGAATCACTTATGGATTCTTGGAGGTTGTCAGGGACCAAGCAGTAAAGGCAGGGACACAAGGTCAAGGATTTGTAAAGATTAGGCTTTATTTAGCCAACAAATCAAATAAAGTTTCAAATCATATTATGCAAAAAAAATCTCAACAGAATTACTCAAAGTGGGTCTTAACTAAACTGAGGTCAACATAACAAAACCACAACATAAGTCTGAACATAACAAACCTGACCTCCTGAATGACACAAATTGAGGGGTATATATACACCCAGGCTAGCCTACACCAAACACAAAGGGGAGAAAACTAAACCCAACAACCAACCATAAGAAAATACTAAACAAACACAATACTGAAACCCAATATTAACCTAACAAACAAAATGCTGCTGTGTCATTAAGAATTTTGTAGTTCAGAGTCCCTCTGCCCACTGCCAGGAGTTGGTTCCTTCCACTTCCTGTGGTGGAGTATAAAAGGC
>JAPMOB010229909.1:0-35920 GCA_029875015.1 Lepomis gibbosus | reverse complement strand
GTGGGTTCATTTGGCAAATTAATTAACTGTACTTAAATTGTGCACATATTGTAATGTAGGGGCTTGTGTTGTTGTGCAACCATACAAAAATCTGCCATCATACTTTGTGATCTATGTTAGTACTGTATGTTTAAGGTAACAGCTGTCAAAATACTATAAAACAGTTGTCCAAGGAATGTTTGAAATCAAGGGCAAGTGGAATCTGTTGAAGATACTCGAAGACATTTCACCATCATTCAAGAAGCTAATTCAGTTCTGGGTGTAATTTATAATTTCCCCCTAGCATTACAAGCAGGTTTTTTTACATCACCCGTACCATGGTGTGTTCAAGCAGAATATAGAGGCTGTCCTGCAGAAGATCTTTGAGAATAGTCAGTCAAGTAGTATCGTATTATAGTATTTTAATATCCTGCTGCTGCAAAACATTTATTCTGAATTGTCCCCCAAAGAATTGCACACACATTTGAATATTTCTATGTGCATTTTGCCTGATACACCAAATTAATTGATATGATTACACAGAATTTGGGAAAAAATAAAACATAGGGCTATTGCAAAATAGTTTTATTTCTGTAGCCTTATACAGTGTGATTTAAGTTGTTTTGTATGTAATGTTTGCTTTTGTGAGGAGCATAAGGGGAACTACAAACGTCATGTCATTATACAGTACAACCCTGTTGTAAAATGATGTGTTACATACCGCGGAAATACAAAACTGTAATAATGAGCCTTCAAATTATGCATTTCACAAGGGGCACAAAGCAAGCCGCCTGTTAACAACAAGCGAAGATGATCCTTAACTCAAAGACACATGGTGAGCCCAGCAGATGGACAGGAACCCTGTAGAACCATGTACCAGTTCACTTTTGTCTGGCATGGGTAGCCACAGGTAGGTTTAACTGGTAACTGACTGTGCAGACCTTGTTGTATTATCTCTTCCTTTTGTCTTGAAGATCAGCTGAATTTATACTTAAGTACAGCCTACATTCAATGAATGACTATCCATTCATTTGATTCTCATGACATGCCATGCACTACCTACAAGTATGGTGCATTGTCACAAACTTTGCTCTTGTGCTACAGTTATTTAATCAAAGTCATCTGTTTGAGCAAATAAACCCAATTTAATGCAATGATGGAAGCTGAGCAGAGACACCACCAGCATGGGTCTGACTTTCAGACTATTTTATGAGCATAGTCAACAGGAGCAACAAAAAACCCAGAACGTTACCCAGCTTATTGGAAGTGTTAAGAATGCCATGTCAAGCCAAACATCACACCGACCTTTGTCCGACTGGTTGTCATTGCAACCTCTGAGGCCATACTCCATGCCCCAGCGGCCCACACAGCATGCAATGCCACCATAATCCATGGCCCACCTGCCCACTCAATCAGCCATGCTCACTTCACCTTTCAAACCCACTCCACCATTCATGCCCACTTCCAACAATACCCACTCCACCAGCTGTATCCACTCAATCAGCAACACCTACTACACCTACTCCTTCCGCCATGCCCAGTCCTTCAGCCAGGTCAACTCCCTCTGAGTACCAGCAGCCCATTCTTCTGACTATGGTCCTCGAGAAAGAAAATAAGGGTCAAGTAGTTCCTGTACTAACTGAACAAGAGGTCAATAGTAAAACACAAAGTTTGCACCCATTGTTTGATGGCTCTGACAACTCAAATAAAATGTTTGAGCTTGAAAAGGTAGAAATGCTTTATTTTTAGGTTTAAATGTAAGAAAAAAATTGAATTGTTCTTGCTTACTTAACAAAGCACTTAAAGCTTAAAGCTTTGCCATTTTATGACAAGTTAAAGACGGGAAAATCAAAGTCAGTAGTAATGAAAACATGAACATAAATTAAATCTGTATTCCAATGAGGTAAATCAGCTCAATTTACAATTATCCATAGTTACTCTGCAGTATATCCAGTAGATGCAGTAGATCCAATCATAACACAAAATTTCAAGTTCCAAACAGAAAACCAAATTGAAGTTGTCCCTCTAAATAAGTATTGTTACTGTCTTTCTCCAATACTCTGAAAACTTGGACTTGAAACTGGTGCACTTTCCAGCCCTCAGCCTAAAGTCTAGCAAGACAGGCACACAGGGAATTTTAATGTCACAGCCAGCATTGGCCTGATACCACTGTGCTGCATCATCCTCATCTCCAACCTGAACAGCTTACTCAACTTACTTACTTCCAAAAACTGCATCTTCCTCATCAAAATAATTACTGTGTACTCCACAAAAATTATGAACGGTAATGGCACACAACAGGCCATTATTATATGCTGACAGTAAAATAATAAAAAAAAAAACTAAAGCTCTATAAATTTGCCATCATAGTACCTTTAATCTAGTTGAAATGACTCCCATTAGATTGTCTGAATTAGACAACATTGACCACCATACGCAAAAAAAAAATTTTAAAACCATTTATCTGCTGTCTAGACATTCTGCCTACTTGCCTACCTTTCAAAGTACGCTTCAGTTATTTATCTAAAGACCTGCTACAAATCATTAATTGATCGATTTCATCTCGCCTTTTCCCCTTAGGGTCTAAAAACAGCAGTTATTAAACCCCTACTAAAAAGGAGTACCCTAGATTTCTCTGTACTCAATAACCACCTACCAATATCAAACCTGCTATTTGTAGGCAAGGTCACTGAGAAAGTTGTTTATCACCAGATTAGTTTACTTAACACTAACAATTGCTTTGATATCTTTCAACCTGGATTTCGCCTCAACCACAGTACTCAGACAGCATTAGACAAGGTGGTTAATGACATTCATGTTATCTCTATTTCGGGTAATTTATCAGTTTTATTTAGATTACACCATTCTCTATTGGCAACTTTGTCTCCTAGAAGGTTAAGATGACGTAAGGAGTTCCTGGAGGATTCCTCTATTGTTAAATCTTTGTATGCTACCAATAGGAAAGCTTTTGCGGAACAACAATGTTGCCTTACATAACTATGCTAATACATCCATCGTCAACCGCTTATCCTGCGTGCAGGGTCGCGGGGGGCTGGAGTCAGTCCCAGCTGACATTGGGCAAAAGGCAGGGTACACCTTGGACAGATTTCCAGTCCAGTCCAGCAGGGCCACATATAGACAAACAACCACTCACGCCTAAGGCCAATTTAGGGTCAACAATCAACCTAGCCTGCATGTCTTTTGACGGTGGGAGGAAGCCAGAGCACCCAGAGAGAACCCACGCTGTGAGGTGACAGTGCTAACCACTGCACCATCGCGCCGCCCTAACTACGCTGATGATACACAAATTTATATTGCCCCCTCACCTGATTACAGCCCTATTGATTCCCAGTGACATTGCATCTCACTGATAAATGACTCAATATGCCAGACGTTTCTCCAGCAAAACAAAGACAAAACAGAAGTACTTGTTTTTGGTTCCAACAAAAATGAGAGAATTAAGGCCAGTGCCTATCTAAACTCTCCTTCATTAAAATTGACAAAACAGGCCAGAAACTTGGTTTTATCTTAGATGCCCATTTACTTTTCAGCTCAAAACCAGTGCTTGAAGTGGACAAAGTTAGCTGTGATGGAGACATTCTGATTCTGACCTGTCCCCAGCGTCCCCATGTAAATGAGAATTAACTGTCAATATTTTTAAATGTCCCACCCCATCCAGGCTGTGATTGGTCGGTTCACGACAAGTGACACTGACGAGCTACATTGAGAACACGGCTGCTTGAGAGGCACCTGAGCTTCTCTTCTCCCTCGTCTCTCTGCACCAACAGAGTTTAGCAGGCAGAGAGAACGGGAACAGGTGAGCGTCACAAAGTGCCCAGAGAACCTGATATGAGGGCAGAGGAGAGAAGTCCTCCAGCTCGGGAGAATCCCCGGTACGCACATGCAGCAGTTGCCGGCATAATACATTTCACACAACACTGGATCCTTCTACAAAAGGAAATATTGTATGGGAGGAGTGGTTCACCAAATAGTCTGTATTCTTTAGATGTTGAGCAGGGTTGAATCGAGGGCAACTGGAGGAATCTGGAGGAGTCCAGTTGCTCTCTAGGCAACCTTCCTTAGGTAACTATTACCTGGATGACTGAAAACTATCACAGACAGTGTGTTACACTAGTATCAAATAATTCATGTGTACGTCTAAGTTTAATGGCTGAGTTGAATTTCTCCTAAAATTACTATTATTTTATCCATAAGATGACATGGACAAATCCAGGCCTTATCCAAATCCGATTAGTGTCCTGCTTTTGTGATGCGGCTTAAGTCTATACAAATTTTACTTCCGGAGTCAGAATTGGAGAATTGGCCAGTTTTGGAAGTGGGAAAGAGTGTCTTTTTACAATATGACGGAGAGTTGTTCCCTGGCACCATCCCACAAATATGTAGAAATATTTGGTGGTATGAACTAGGCATGAGACAAGACACTTAGCTCACGAGATGAGATGAGACACGTAAAGATTTATCAAAAATATTAGGTTGTAGATTGTAAAAGTTGTTGCAGTAATGACAGAAATCTGTCAAAATCAAATAAAAATGTTAATTATTTGAGTAACTGTGCATGACTGTTAATGATAATGAAAACGTATTGCTTTCCCAATGGTCTTGACATTTTCAAACCGTTGTGGTAATGAGATTTTTAAGGACTTGTGTAGGAAAATATGTTAAAAAATGTAATATTAGTGATATTGTCAGTAAACATTTAAAAATAATACTCACTAGCACTTTGGACCTTGTTATTATGGTTGCCAACCGTCCCTTAAAATATGGAGTCTTTTCTTAAGGATACCAATACCAATATTCACTCATAGCCATGGAGCCACTTAGCATCACTGCTTGCAGCTTTAATTATCATTTAACCTGCTCAGTTAATCAACTAATTGTTTACTCTAGAATATGTCAAACACTCAAACTGCAAAATGTGTAAAATTGATCATGTTTTTGTGTTTATTTGAATTTAAGTTTTAAGTTTTTCAAAGATTTAGGTTATTGATGGGTTTATTGAAGATATTAAAATTGTGGATACCGCTGAATTACAGTAATCTGCTGGTTTCAATACTATGAGGTCAGAGTATACATTTGTCTTTTCACAACTGTAAAAATGACACCGCAATTTAATGTGAAAGTAATGCAATGGCTGTAGGACTACACTAAAATAAACATAGAATATGAAATGCAATTACAAAAAAATACTGCAACGAAAACAGCTCAAATCAAAATCCTCATGACTACATGCACTAGTTTCAGTTTCAGCCACACACGTATCATATATCATTAATCCATGTAAGTAGGGGATGGGTCTAATATCCCGTTATAACATGCATAATATCTTATACATATTTTTATATTTACATCTAAAAGGGCTAATGTGTATTGCCATGAACCCAGTCGTCAAAAGAAAGCGTTTAGCTGTTCTTTCAATAGATGCTTGCCTTGATTACATTACCAAAAAATAAGCCAAAATGATCAAAAGGCTAGTCAAGGTCGGCGGTGAGGGAGGGGAGAGAAGAAACGTAGAGGTTCTGTAACTCACTGTAGCAATCAATTGAAATCTCACCGCCATCGGACCAACCGACAAATCACCGGTTACTGTCGTGTATTTATAGCCCTGCACTGACACATGTGTCTAAGTAATGGTGTCGGACGTATTCACATGTCTATTCCTAAACGAATGTGGATCTTTTAACATCCTTAAATAATATTCGCGGAAATATAACGTACCTATTACTGTTTATAAGCCTGAATTTGTCAAATGTAAAAACATATCCTGGGCTGCAACGCATGCTGGGAAATACGTCACGTGAGAGGTGTTACGTTAAGCAAAGAATATCGACTAATGACCGGCAAGTATTGTTTATTATAGCAACGTTTAACGACTACACTGTAGTCTAAACGAAAAAAAAAGTCTTAATGCAAAAAAAACGATGAACGGACTGTACTTGGCGGTAAGAAAGCTGACCCTAGCCTAGCTTAACGTGGATATCAAAGATGATTTGACTGTCGAGAGAGAAATCTGTCTGCATACCGTTTGATCGTACACTAACGTAAATTTCCCTACTTCAAAGAAATCACATTTATAATCTTTCAAACATGGAGGCCATGCAAAGTGCTTTACAAAATTAAGACAAAATAAAGAGGAAAATAAAATAGACTACATTAAAATCTAGTAAAATAACAGAGAACAAATAGATTAGTTGTAAGTTGCCCCAATTTCATAAAGGGAATAAAGTCATTGTAAGGCTACAATAGACCTACAGCAGTTTTTCTTCATGATACAAATTGAAATGATAAAGCCATGTGAACCCTTTCCACCCTCCCTACCTATCCATCTGTAAGGTTTTCTCAAACCCACTGACTGAATCTACCATAACTTGACGCACTGTCTTAATTATTTTATTGATGAACCAGTAACATATCTACTTCAACCCAAACTCTTTGCTGATGCAACTCTGCCACATCTGATGAAATGACATCAGGGAGCATCAACTCCTGTGGTATGATTTGTTTTGCTTCTCGTTTTGGGGGAATATATGTGAAACTTTCCCATGTATTAAAATGCCAAATTGGTGACCTGTCACCATCCACATGCACACTCTTAACATGTTCAGTGATACTAATGATTTGGGGCTTAATAACAAGAAAAACACACTGTGAAGACACATCCACTGTTCAACCACAAGATGGCAGTATTAATCCACACGGAGCTGCTCACACAGGCCTCCAGTTCATTTCCAACCCACTTTCTGATCAGGCACACTAAGTTAAACTTGTCCTGTGATTTTGTCCTAGTGCCTAAGGAGACTCAGCTAATACCACTTTATATACATGGCTGGAAAGCAGCTTAGCTCGAGGTCGCTAGAGGCTCGTGATGTTATCTTCAACAACAAAAAACACTTGTTGTGGGTCAGTTTAGGGCAGCTGGTATAGCACTGTAATAAACTAGATCTGTTTGCGCCCATATGTCCAATCCCCAGTGTCCAGTAATAAAGCAAATCCTGATCAAATGGCACGTGAATGTAATGTAATACCTACACAATGGTTTACTCAAAGCAGTGCAGTGATGTGTAGTGAAGGAAAAAACTATACAACATAACATTTAAAAATAGAAGTCCTGAAGCTGGGAAGTCATTAATACTGGGATGTTTTACAAACTGTCAGTTCTGTATGTTCATGATTACAGTTTACAGACTTCTACCGAGTAATTAGAAATAGTTCAGAGCTTGTGGGCGAGGTTTGAAAAAAAAAACAAGTCAAATGAGGTGATTCCTTTGAATGATTCATGTGTTGTTTCTTACTTAATCTATGACGACGTTGAAGTAAAGAATGTGTCTTTGATTTGATCGTTTTCAGGAGACTTTAGTGTTTATGCCAAGATCTTTACCTTTTTATTTTTTCTACACCTACAGGATATTTATAAAGGGACATGCACAATAATAATAAGTGAGTGAGAGGGGTTTGTTGTGTACATAGAGGAACTGCTAGCAAGACTTTCCTAATGTTACTCCAACAAAACAAACTACTCTGTCCATCTCTGACTCATGCTTTCACCGTCTTCCTGCAGCACCTCACCTCTCATGAGACTTCAGCGCGAGAATTATCATTATCATTGAGACTTCTGCTAAAAACAAAGGGTGTCACCGGGAGTCACTCACAGTAGGGATCCTTTCCATGATGTTGTCAGACACTTGGTATAACAGTCTGAGCCTGTCATGATAAACCACATAATTATACAATGTTACAATCATTCTCATAACTATGTTGGCCTACTCGTATCCCATGCTTTTCTATCAAATGATTTTAACCTAAGAACCTCACACAATTCAGAAAGCCAAAACAGTAGCTGTACAATGCGCATAAAAGGACGTCTGAATTGGCAAATATGTATCAGTTCAATAAATTTAATTCTTACAACTGCTGAATTAATGGGCGATGGTAAATATTTTGAAGAGCAGATAAAAAGAAAACCGGCCAACTTAAACTAAATATTGTGAACATTAAAGCAACCACAGAAATGATGCATGAGAGAGAGAGAGAGAGAGAGAGAGAGAGAGAGAGCCCAGATGGACTGCAACAATGTGCGAACTATACTATGGCTTTCGGGTGAACTCACTTTTTATTTTTTGGGATAATTCTTACTGCTGAATCATTAATAGCTGCAATCGTGTAGCCTTGGGACTGAATGTAAAAGTATCAGGCATTGTTTGTCTTATTATTAGGCTATTATTATTATATTTTGCCTTTTTGCTCCAATTATGCTTCACACAACAGCTGCGGCTGTGTGACCTGACCTTTCTTTTTTCCATGAGATGGAAGAATTTTGAAAGTTGCATGGCGCTGATGAGAGCTCTCCAGCTAGGGGCTCTTAAAATTATGTTTTTAATTGCCTGCAGTTAAACAAAAGAAAAAGCAGGGGGTGCTGCAGCACCCTCAGCATCCCCACTTCCAGCGGCATTGGTACCTACTAGTCATTTCGACACGAAAATACAGTCCCCTCCAAAAGTTTTGGAACTGTAAGGCAAATTCCTTTGTTTTTGTTGTTCACTGAAGACATTTGGGTTTAAGATCAAGACAAGAGTTCAGAATTTCAGCTCTTATTTCCTGGTATTCATATCTAGATATGTTAAACAACTCAGAACATACCACCCTTTGTTTGAACCCACCCATTTTTCAAGTGAGCAAAACTATTGGAACATGTGACTGGTCGGCCAAGGAAAACAACAGTAGTTGATGACAGAAATATGGTGAGAGCTGTGAAGAAAACCCCCAAAACATCAGTAACGACCTCCACAGTGCAGGGGTGAAGGTATCACAATCCACTGTTCAAAGAAGAATCAGAGATCATAAATATAGAGGCCACACCACAAGATGCAAACCACTTATCAGCAGTAAGAAAGCCAGATTGAAATTTACAAAGTACAGAGATGAGCTGCAGAATTTCTGGAACACAATCTTATGGACTGATGAGACCAAGATTAATCTCTACCAAAGGCCAACGTGTGGAAAAAGAAAGGAACTGCTTATGATCCGAAGCCTACAAGCTCATCTGTGAAGCATGGTGGAGGTAATGTCATGGCTTGGTTGTGCATGGCTGCTTCTGGAACAGGCTCGTTAATATTTATTGATGACGTAACTGATGATGGTAGCAGCAGAATGGATTCAGAATGTACAGAAACATTTTGTCTGCCGATTTACGGAGAAATGCATTGAAACTAATCTGGAGGAAGTTTATCATGCAGCAGGACAATGACCCAAAGCACACTGCCAACAAAACAAAGGACTTCATCAGGGGGAAAAAGTGGAAGGTTTTAGACTGGCCAACAGGGGCAGCTTGTTCGTTAGGGCGACCGGGCAACGCACCGCCAAGCCGGGAAAGGCAGGGGATATTTTTCTACTACTTTCTACTACACTGTTAAAAAGCTGTGACTGTTTCTGACAGACAGTTTGTCCCCAAATATCGCTGTCCAATCAGCGTCAAGTCGTGTTCCCGGGGAGTCCCGCCTCTTTTGGTACGATTTCAGTCTGGTTGAAAATCGCCCAGATCTCTTTCATTTAAGGGCAGTTTTTTTGTGCTGCGGCCTCTGCAATGCAACCTCTATGGGTTCCGGGAGGGCTCACCCTTAATGGTTTACGTCATGGGCCCAGCAGCAGAGCTACGCTTCTGCCACCTGAAAATGGCTCTCTCACTACAAGCAGCTGCTGTAGAAAATGTACGTTCCGGCTGAAAATTCAATAGCCACCAGGCTAATTTGTGTGCCATAAAATGCCATAGGCTAAGCTAATAATCTTGATAGTTATTATTAAGCCAAATTTTATGCTTATGTTAAATGTGATTTTTATTAAGCTATGTTTTATATGTGTCGGTGGAGTCAATTTAAAGTTAGCTGCACTTAACCAGTAACAGTTTTTTAAAATGATTTTTATTTTGCAATAAACCAAAGAAGAAAGAGGAGGTAACATGATGTGGCCACCACTGGCATCTTGTCAGAGGAGGGTAAGAAGAAGGAGAAGTAGGAAAGCTACACAGAAAATAAACCAAAAACAATAAAATACCTTTTTATATTTCCCCTGACATGCCTTGTTTTTTATGTGTAAATACTGCGCTTTATTCTGGATTTGTTGTTCCTAAATAAAAGGTTTGTCACAGATAAATCAGATGATTGTGAGAGTCATCCTTTTATTCATTAATGCTAAAGAAGTTGCCTTTACATCCAAAGGTCTAAAGATCTGTTGATCTTAACTGAGGACTGTTCATTCATTGTAGACATTGACAATGAACTCAAGTATGGAGCTGTTCACAAATACTGTACAGTATGTAGCCTAAGGAACAATCGAACAATAGCAGACTCAGACCATTGAACTGGTCACCTTAGCCATCATCGCAACAATTGCCCCCCCTGAGAGATTTGGCAGGAGCCACCACTGCTGGCCAGGTCTTTCAACAGAGCGTGCATTTCACCTCCTTAAGAGGAGACTGAAGGGAGAAACACCACGAAACTGAAACTGAACTGAAAGAAACCGGGGTAAAAGCCTGGAATAGCATCACAAATGAAGGATGCAACAGTCTGGTGATGTTGATGGGTTATGCCACCAAATATTAAATGTTATTTACTTTAAGATTATTTGTTCCATTACTTTTGCTCACCTAAGAATGCTGTGATATGTCCTAATTTGTTTAACACATCTAGATGTGAATACCAGAAAATAAAAGCTGAAATTCTGAAATCTCTTCTCATACTCATCTTTTGATCTCAAACCTAAATGTCTGGAGTGAACAACAAAAACAAAGGAATTTGCCTTACCGTTCCAATACTTTTGGAAGGGACTGTATGTGAAAATACAAAAATGATCATTTATTGTTTCAATTAGTGCCATCAACTTTCAAAAAAGCTGTTAAAAAGCAGACCGTTTGCTTTTTTGCAGGAGGGACGGGATATGTCCAGTTGCCATCTTTGACATTGCAGGCTTTCCCCACTGATTTCTATTCAGGATTCATTAAGTGCTGTTTCTTTTAAATCCTAAATCGTCTCTGACTATACCTTTACCTGCTAAACAGCAACATGTTAGCATTTTCACTGTAAGCAGGTTAGCATTGTAATTATGAGAATGTTGGAAGGCTGATGTTAGCAGTTAGCTCATATTACCCATATGCCCAGGTACAGCCTCACAGAGCTGCTAGCATGGCTGTGGACTCTCAGTCTTGTTGGGGTACAGTGCAACCCTGGAGAAAGCCAGTAAGTTGTGGCATTGATCATGAGCATGAGGTCCAAAACTGACAGTGTATATAGTATATTTTCATTGAGATGAGTCCATATACAATCACACAACATCCCCCTGCTGTGAGAAACCATGAAAATACAGGACAGCTAAGGCATAGTTATGATAATGTTTCGGAGACACATTTATCTGGAGTGGTAGTTTGCTCTGAGGGCAAAAATAAACCCTGTTTTGGTGTTAGGAGGATGTCTTTTGTTGAGAGATTTTCCACACACTGCCACTCTGATTTAGCCATTGTTCACTGTTCACTGAGCTACAGTGCTATTTTTAAATCCCAGTTAGTAAACCAACACACTCTCAGCCTGACATTCATTTCATACCCCAGCTTCTCTTATTTTCAGGACACTCATGAAACAATATCTTCTAACCCAAAGTAAACTCTTTCCAGCTTCAACTGACAGATAACATGTGGTTTAATTTCCACTCTAGACTCAGGTCCTGCCATCACGAGTGAGTGTGCATGCTAGCAGACGCCGTGAGGATGTCACGCATTAGGCGGGACACCGACTTGTCTCGCTGAAGTGCTCCTTCTCCTCTAGCTGTGTGGTAATTGCTCCACAAATCACAATGACTGCCGGAGGAAGTGGAGAGACAGCAGGCCTCACCGCCGCACACCATTTGGGAGTGGGTTGCCATGGCCACAGACGCACTTAAACTTGCTGAGAATGAGATTAGTCTTAATTAATGCTAATGATCAGCCAACAAGCATGCATGCATTCCACATAACTGCACACATACTCAAATGTTTTTCCTCCTTAACAGTATATCAATACTCCTTCCACACAGTTATGAGAAATATAGTTTTAAGGCAGAAAAGCAAAGATTTACCTTTATATCTGTGGCTAATAATCACATGTTACCCTAGTTTTTATTTACCATGACACGGCTGTTCTGTCCTGTGTAGAAAAACTACAATCAAAGGGGGTTTTTTTTAGGTATAGTTTCACAAGTTCCCATGGACTTGAACCCACACTCTGTGCACTACGGTCTTTAAATAGCTGTTGATTGGAGCCGTTGCACTCAAATAGCTGCGTTCCTGTGGAGCCTCAGTGGGTGGTGGATGCTATTCTCCATGCTGCCTCTGCCAGCCTCTTTATTGATGGTCGGTGCCCCGGCAGCACCCACTTACAGGAAAGCTGGAGGCTTTTTTCTCCACCTTTATGCAATCTGATGAAATAAAAGATGGTTAAGTTTTGGAATATTTTGAAACTCTTCGGATCCAAGAGTGTTAATAGCCAGAAACACTGCAAACGCTTAACGAGAATTTTGTGTCAAGGCAAGATGTGTGCAGTCAAAATAGACAACTTCCTGTCTTTTTTTTCCATGGGATTTTGACCGATGGTGCGAAACATTAATTTGTTGTGGCTGGTAAACTCTCCCTCCTTCTCTATTCATCTCTCCCTCTTAGTGGGTGGTGGACATCTCTCCATCCATCTCAGCACAGTAACACAATTTGAACCTGCATCCCACACTTTGTAAAGGACAGGCCCCCCCTCCCACTCTATCATCAAATGCCAGCCACCCTCGCAGCCTCCTTGCTCTGGCTTCCACGCTGCTTCCGTCTGCCTCTGAAATCACTTTGGCCAGATCTCACAGATGGATAAAATGTCATGCTATTCGTCTCTCACCTGCCCCTTCTTGTCTTTTTTTCTTTCTTTCTTCACCTTCTCATATAAATGTCACTTCAAGTCACACAGTGCTGTTAGTCAAAAGTGGGTCAAAACAACAGAAGCAGAGTTAAGTTGCATTATTGACCACAGTACTAAGGTACAAAGTAAATACATATTTGGTCAAAATTGAGTCAAGAGGGCTATGCCGGCTGCACACTTGAGGATAATTGGACCGAATTTGGTTCTGGGACACTGCAGCCCTGCATCTCACAAATTTTTATAAGGTTGGTCTATTTCTTAAGTAGGCCTATCCAACACATTGTCACAGCTTGTCAAATATTGATGCCGCTAGGGTGACCAAATGAGAATAAGTGAAATTCAGGACAGAGAAGGTAGCGGTGGGCGTGGCCTCCAAAACATTACCTTCAGTGTCAACAGTAAAACCACAAGACATAAAAATCAAAACTCAAATTAATTTGTTTATGAAATGGATGTCTGTCAAAAAACAAAAAAGTCCTTTAATAAAATATATACACAGAAATTAATCTGGGCCAACAGTAGTGCTGTGACTTCTGTCCTTTTTAAGAGCACATCGCCTGACAACTTCTTATAAAACACAGTTTGGAGATGAATAACCCAACATGAATCTCACTGACACTGGAGGATGTTCCTATTCTCATCCTATGTTGTCTTTTTAATGAGATGGAAAAGGGAACTGCTTTGCCTAATGTTATGTGCTGATCCATCTTTATCAAGCACGACATCGAGAGCCATGTCGGCATCCTCCACAACTGAACTACTGCCAATAAAACCAATCAGAGCATGGAGAGTCCCCCCTCCGGCGACTGCGAGATGGTGAGAGGAGGAGAGAAGACATGAGGGAGAAAGAGAGATACACAGAAAGAGCAGGATCACATGGAGAAGCACCGAGGGGGAGGAGGAGGAATAAAAAGTATTTAAGTCACACTCCATGATGCCTCTCAAGGACACAAGGAGACAGCGATTGTTTGGAGAAACGTCTTACTTGAACATATTTCTCTTCACCCACCTCACATAAATGCAACTCAGCAAATCACAATGAACTGGGGGGGGGGGGTATGTTAAAATAAACACCAGTGTGTGAAATATTGTGTTTTGCTGGGAGAGGGTTCAGTTTTAGGAAGTTTAAAGGTTCACCGGGGAGCCTTTGTAGATTCTAATGTCTTCACATTTTAAAACTTTAATCTGATCGGTATGGATTTTCAAGGGCTGATAAAGTTTTTATACAATAAACAAATTGCATCGCATCCATTAAGCTATACAGATTAAAGGTTGGCAAAGTCTGAAACTGTGGTCCCCCATTCAGCCAAAATCGAGACAACTGCACTCCCTAACACCCTCTATTTTGGCAAATTGGTGCCTTAAAAAGCATGCTGAATAAGCTGCTAGCAAGTCCCATTTGCAATGATACCTTGTAACACTGAATTATGTAGACACCGTTTATTCACGATGGACATCGGACATAGAATCCTTGGAAATCAGTTACATCGAATGTGTTCAGATTTTACTGAGTTCAGGAATGAGATTTTTTTAAGCAAAGTGTAGCAATCAGGCATTAAAGTTACAATTATCTTAATTGTCTCCATGAGCTTTGGGTCTTGGCCACTGCTGCTTATTTTATATTATTTCGGGTACCCTGAACATTGAACTGTGTTTCTGAAATTTTGGATTCCTGAGAGAACTTGTGACTTGACTAAGGCTAGCATTTTTAGGGCGCAGCAGGAGATGTGTACCTCGACCCCCACGCTGGGCTACTCTCTGTTTTCTGTCCACACCCGTCCCCATGTCCCCGTGAAGTCTGTTTGAAAGGAAGAGCTTTTATCACAGTCAGAGTACACAGTCCTCCCTGCAGGCCTTCCCATTTAGTAAATAACATGTTTCACTATATATAAATTTTGTAGAACTTTTCAAATTCTTTTACAGGCCAGAACACAAATACATGAAAATTAACATTATGCCATTTCGTCTATGAAAATATACATATTTATAAAAATATGTTCATCAAATAATAAGCGACCATTCAAACCAGAGAGCAATATACAAACAATATTTTATGTATTTATTTATTTATTACTCCTCAATTATACTAAAACATCACTGTCTAGGTTCTCAACCCATGACTTCTGGGTAATGAAGGTCTCAAATTTTACGCAATTGCTTCCACTGCGAAAAGCTGCTACATGTACATTCAATTGCTGTGGACATGGGTACGTCAGTGCTACTTCCCAATATGTCCTCCAACCTAAACGACAAAATAGGTCCAATGACTGGTCGACTGGACCTTAGCTATGTTATGTGAGTCACATGACATAAATGACATGGCATTAAACACGTGGTTAATGTTATAAAACGGTGCCAATTTAGTTAGGTCCTGCGTGAAAGTGCTGGGTTTGACATATCTTCCTCCTTACACGGACTTTCTCACTCTTAATAATTTGACACCCGACTTTTACCGTGATATGGCCACTAGAGGTCGCTGCCACAATAAACATAAATATGGGCCATAATAACGTGCTTGGACAAAACAACCTATATGGTTGTTTTTCTGGTTAGGACATGCTGCTAGTGCCAGCTGGATTGAATGGCCCTCCAGATAGAGGTCTGGTCTGGCCTGGCAGTAGAAGAACCATTATTTTTCAGCTCAAACAGCTCATTTAGTCATAGTTATCTATCTAGTCTTCTAAAGACGTGTGCAAAACAAATCAATTACTTAATTTAACAGTGCAAATAACTCCTAAAAATATTTTTCGAGTTTGTTTTTTTTTCTTGCAAAGTACCATTAGCTCACCCCATGTCCTGTGCATATGTTAGGAACTTTGGAAGAGAAATCCTGCAGTTCCAGTCATTTTTGCTGTATTTCAACATGTGCACCTTCATTCACAAATTAATTTTCTAGAAAAGAACTATTTAAGGACAAAGTATAATCCGCATACATATGGTTTTATAAAAAGCTTCCAGAGACTCATTGCTGCTACTTAAACCACACAAAGTCAAATCACTCTGAAACTGAATTGTGTATGAATTGTGCAATATAAATACATTTTCCTTGTCTTTTTCAGGAAAAGCACACAAATATGGATGGCCAAAGTTTGTCGTTCAATGTAATTCAACCTAAGATGAATGGATAGTATTGTTAATGCACCATATTTTACTCTCACACACCTAGCTCAACATCTATACAACTGTCTTGAGTTTTCCAAAAACTGTCTTCACCACTTGTGTCTTTCTTTAACTGGGCCTTTCAGCAGGATGTTGGCAGCTCTGGTGAACAGCTCAGCTCTGAGAAAATGGACCCTTCACTGATTATATACTGATTGCCACTGATATTAGCATCAGACCCTTTAATAATAAAAAGTGCCTTTAATATACATGCCGAGAGAAAGTGCTAAAATGAGCAGCACTTTCCTTAATTTCATTGATTGTGTTTAATATGTGTGAATATTAACTCAGAGACAGAGGTGGTGGAGGTGAATGCAAAACTGCAAACTGCATTAATGAGTCATCAGTCCGCTTCTGTGTCACATCCTGCATGAAGATGACTTCTGATGTGATGTGACAGAGGTTTCGCCATTATGCAGTTAACGTTGGCTTAATCAAGGATCTATTTATCATTATACAACACAAGGTTGTACAACAAAATGAAAGTCTGTAGTCATGCTACACACATAGAACATAACAAATCATTTATGTTAGAATAGGGTAATATAAAAAATATGGGTGTGACAAGATATCATGCCACGAGATCTCACGTGTGTGTGTATTTATGAATCACTTCTGTGCATATGTGAATGCAGTGTGTGTATTTATCTTTTTTGAGACTCTTCTAGCTAGTGTCTTCTGATGTCAGTACAAGTGTGAGTTAGAATAAAAGATGTTAGCGTATTGTTGACTGGTGCATACACATGCGTCAGCGCAGGAAACCTAGTAGCCTAGTACCGCCGGTTAGCTTGCCTGCAGCACCGGGCAGACTACAGGATGTAACTCATATGACTGGAAAATGTCTTTTTCGACTGAAAGTCACAAAATACAAAACAGTGCAGGTGTATTTTGAAATATTGCTTAAGGATCTGAAATGAACTTTTTTCATGGCCTGCCACTGAAGCAGGCCAGTAATGTTTTTGTTATACATACATGTATACACCAAAGAAATAATTCTGCGGTGCTGTACGTTGGCTTATCATATGAAGTTCTACTGCAGTGGAAAAGGTGAGTGTGACGTACTGGTGTACCATGGGTAAAATCCTCCATTTAGTCTTACAGTTTTGCTTGACAGCATTACTTGTTGGAGGTAAGGCCATAAAACACATAATTCACAGCAGTCTATATAACTTCACACAAAGTCAGCACAGATATTTGCAAGCTAGTTCCAGCTAACATCTGTACAGTTGGTTTAATGGCTGTGCGAGCCAAATGAAGTCTCCCCGGGGAGTCTTCCTGTAAACAAGGCTATGTTTATATTCCTATCCACCAAAGAAACAAACAAACGTGATGTAAGAACATTGCTCCATATCAAGTATCCACAGGGTACTGTTAACGCGGAGTACAAAAACACTCCGATGGTCAATTTAACACGAATAATGCATGTAAAAACTTTTTGTTCAGTCTGAATACATCTTTATGGCTTGTAAATTTACAAACTGAGATTAAATGAAAATGAAATTACATACAAGTTGCTACTGTTTAAGAACCCAACAAACACACTCTTTCCTCTAAATGTCCTCTGGTGTTGTTTCTGATTCAAAATGTCTGGTTTAAATTTGTGAACATGAGCCGGGTGAAAATGTGTCACTTGCTATAACTTGGTGTATGCAAGTTTGAATTTAATCATGTTCTACACTTGAGAGTGGTTATAATAAACAGCAAGACATTCTTTCCTTTAGTCTTCAAATAAGGTACTGGTGAAATCTGAATGGCTGTTACCAAAATCTCATCCACTAGCCAGGTTGAATTATTGTTCAAAATCTGAGAGCCAATTGCTGTGAAAAGTTCAGTTGAGGCAAGCTTCTCGGTTGACAGGCTTGACATCAACTGCTGTTTCCCCCAGTCCCACGGCTCTGTTGGGAATTAATGAACTTCCATAGAATTGTTGATCGTGTTTCTAACAGTGCAAATGCACAGCTAGGGTTTAATGATTTGTCACTTCTGTTTGATCAATGCTGCTTCTGCACCCTTGTCCCATACAGATTTGTTGCATTACCCCATGCTTCTCCAGCATGTAGTGATCTCTCTTTCTCTGTTCTTTTTTCTCCTCACAGGTGTGGTTTCTATGTTTGTTCCCCTTTGGCTAGCGGTGGGTGGTGAGCTGTTATTCTTATCACATTCTTGCTCTGAAGTCTCCCCAAAACCCACCATCTCTCCAGGCCCTGTAGATCGTCCTAACCCAATTTTACACCGGCCCACACTGTGAGGAGCTGAGCTGGGTCACTTCTTTTATTTTTCCTGTTTCTGGCTTCTGTCAGTCCATAACTTCTACTGTAAAAAGTCAGCATAACTATTCTTAAAGCTGCATTGAGCCTTACTTTGAACAAACAGCTCTGAGATCACATCCCACAAATGTAACAAATTCACAAATGTACAAATATAAAGGCAGCATATTTACCACTCAAAGCTCCTTAATTTAACACAGAAGTAAGCAAAAGCAGGCTTCTCATTTCCACCTGATGACCAATTATGGTTGGCGGGTTGTAAACTCTGTGTATCTCACATGCCATGAGGGGTGGACATTAATTGAATTAACTGAACTACTTTTCTACAATGTACTATTTTGTCTGTCAGTGTTGTAGATAGTTTCTAAAAAACATAAGGGGTCTTATTTCAACATTCTAAGCGCACAACGCAGGTGTATTTAGGGCATGCCCGAATCCACTTTTGCTAGTTTAACATTGGAAAAAAGGGTTGGTGCACCAGGGCCATGCCAATTAGTGTTTTCTCCCATTCATTCCCATTTTGGATACCTCTGCCTGTGTCTTGACTTTGTACATTAAACCAGCCTTGGTAAGTCAGTCGTGCCTCGTGAATCCATACCACTAGTGCGTGTCTGACAAGTACGGCTTCAGCTGGCGCATTGCTGTTCAAATTGTGGATGAATGGAACATTATAAAAAAAAACATAATAAAATTTAAATAAATAAAAAAGTGTGAGTGAGCGTGCAAGTATGACTGAAGTGCTGACGTGATATAAAAGCTGTTTTTGATCATTTTTTGTTACTCTTGTGTGGTGTATCAGTGAAGTGTATGACCTACACTGCAGACTGGAATCTATTAACAGTGACAGAGAGACAGATAGATCCATGTTAAATATGCTCCTCTCCTCTATGAAACATCTGTATCCTCACTCCATTATTATAAACTATGATAAACTAGTCATGAGTCATATCCCCTGTCAGGAGTTATGCTAGAGCCCAGAAGCAGACACGGAGACAATGCAGCAGCAGAGGTTTAGTGACTGAGGCAGGGTGAGCAAACTAAGGAGGGTGAGGTGGCATGGGTCTGCTTCTCAGCACATGAGGGCTGCTGGAGTGTGGCTGGAATGGTTGGATCTCAGCTTCGAGAGACTTGGAACTGGCAGGCAGCCAGAGCAGGTGATCTGGAGAGAGGGAGAGAGAAATAAGTAAAAGCAAATTGGTTGCTACATTAACAGGTTTAAAGCTGGAAGCTAAGGCAAGACCTACGGTACACAACTTAACAATCCAGCAGGTAATAGAAGTCTGGGCCCGTATTCATAAAAAATCTTAAGGCAAAGAGTAGCTCCTAGTGACAAAATTCTAAAACAATTCTTAGAAATGTGGGCGTTTACTCTTAAAATTAAAGAAAAAATCCTAGAAAAGAAAAAAGTAATTCAGAAAGCTTCTTAACCCTTAAAAGAGGTCTCAGAATTCTTAGGAGCACGGGCGAGGACTTTTAAGAGGCTTAAGAGTTTCTGAGGCTTATAAGTCGCATCTCCGACACAGCGCAGGAATGCCATAGCGCCAGAAATGAAAGTAATCACTACATTACGATATTTGGCAACAATGCAGCAGTGATGATTTGGGTCTGTCACAACCTTCTGTAAGCAGAGTGATCACACAAACAATTCAACACCTTCAGAACCTCTTATTGTGTCGCAGTTCATGTCGTTTGTGTGAGAGAACGGTCAAATAGGAAATATTACGCATTTAATTTCCAAAGTGAAGGCTTAGAATTGAACCTGTACTTAAAATCACTCTTTTTACCTTCTTGGACAACCGACCAATCACAGTCTTCAAAAGTCTGTGTCATACATAGCAATGGGGTCAACCCCGCCTTCTCACTAAGATGAAAGTTTTTGCTTTTCCTTGCTCAGAGTTGCTCTCAGATCATTCCCTGATCGCTCTTAAGCTAAGACTCCTACGTAAAAGGTTTTAAGCTAAATTAAGAGTTTTCTGAGAGGATTCTTAGAATCTTTATGAATACGGGCCCTGGTTTTTGTTGGTCAGTGGCGCAATGGCTTTCTGTTGCCTCAAGAGTAGTACAATGCACCTGACCATACCTCATTTTTAGACCAAAATTACCGTGGGCGCACGGATTAGCAGAAGTACATTTTCTACTTACACAATGTGGGTGCTGCATCGATTGCAAACTAACAATGACATTACTAGTTCTGCGCCAGGTGCAAGATAGGGCCCAAGAGGGATCAACATTAACCATGGACCAGTGGTTGACCATTAAATTCTACAGTGTGGCCACTAAAATCACAGCATTGGTGGCCCAATTAAACAATTGAATGACTTGTACTAGCCACCAAATTCAGTGGTTTTGTGGCCTGATTGGCCATTTGAAATAAAATTAAGCCTTCATCCTTTATCATGTAATTTAAACTGGAAATATTGGGAGTCTTACTATACCAGTTACTATGAAAATATTGGCTTTAATTGCTTGAGCAGTTCTGTTGTCATCTCAGCACTTGTTGGAAGGAAAGTGCTGGACAGACAGCTTTAGTTTTAGCCAGTGCTGCCTGGAGTTTGCATGGAGCCCAAGTTTGTCCTGCAGGGCACGAACACAGCTCCACCTCCATATCCACAACATAGGCTTGTGTGGATCCCTTCACCACAAACTTCTTCTCCCCAATCTACACAAAACATAAGTAATACGAGCTGCAATATATTTGCTTTTAAAGTGGCGTGCATGCAGATATGCCTCTGTGATAAACCTGTAGCATGCCAACTAATAACAGCTGTTAAGATCTATTAACTGCTGACTTTGTGAAGCTGCGATGTTGCCATCTTGGAGAAGGAATCTGGATCTCTCAAATGATTTCCAGCGTCCAAGGGCAACATCAGTGATGCATGTCTCGTAGAAGGTCTCCAGCCTTGGTGTCAGGAGGTTGAAGAGCTGATGAGGATTGAAGGCCTTCGTCCTCTGCAGTATCTTGTCCTTGATGACACATTGCTGTTGTTTCCTCTGGTGAGAAGACAGCCTCTATAACTGAGTGGCCAATGCTCCCTCCAGTTGTACAGCCATTCATAGTACTTAAGGTATTTTTGTAACTCCACCTGATCGAAAAAAGAAGCACATGCACAAATAGAAAATGCACATATATCAATATGTAATGGCATAGCGAATAAAAAAAACGTTAAAGTATCCAAACATTATTACTTTATTACGCTGAAAAATGCATCGTCAAGTGATCTGAATTTTCTGTCTTATGGTTAAACATAGGACAACTTACTTGTCCACTGACTGCAACTGGATTTTCTCTGGCCATGCTATTAAACCTATCCACTATCGCTACCTCTTTGCCGTACATCATTTTTTGAGCATTGTGAACACAGGTGGTCTGTCTCTGTGGTCCACACCACTCTCCTTGCTCCACAGCCACCTCCAAACTGCTTGTAGCAGATGGAAGGAGCACAGGAGAAGTGTGGCGTCAGGAAATGGGCGCTCCAGAGCTCCCCTCTCTGCCCTACAGACATCTGTAATAATGATCTGCACTCCTGTCTGTCCCCTGTTCTCCTCAACTATTTGTTTCAATAGCACCAGCCACTTCAAAAATGGTCTGCTCATCCTCTGACTGGCAGAGGAGAATGTCCAGTGGGAGGCCACCGGAACAGCAGTGGGTCAGGAAGAGAAACACTGCAGTTCTCCCCCGTCCACATTGCCTAAGGAATCTATGAACAGAACAGCTCCCCACTGTGCTACAGTTGGTGCACTTTCTTCATCAAGGGAGAACACACAACAAGAGGTGCTCCCTGGAAAGACATTCCCATTAGGGCACAGCTGTCCCTGCACTTCTGTTTTAGCTCTCCACTTTATTTTGTAGCGCTGCCTAAATGGCTGGACCATTTTGAGCGCCATATTCCTCCTTACACACCTTGTGCAACAGTCCGGGGAAAGACATTTCAATTCACTGACTTCATTATACTATTTGGTTGCATTGTTTCCAAAATAGTCCATGTCCATGTTTCCCACTGTGATGCCCGCCTTCGCACAGAGGGCAGGTCGGGGCGAATCTTCCTGTTGGCTGATGGATATACAAATCACAAAACTCAAGAGCAGACGTGGGAGTGTAAAAAATGTCAGGCTGTAAAAAATATGTATGAGAAGCACAAATTAATATTAGACCATTATATATTGTTTGCTAGTATATTCTTCTAACTTAAACTGTGGCAAATCAACACTGACAGATCAATTACCTCTGCTCCCTTTCCATGGGAACGCAGCCGTCAAGGCTTGAGTCATATGGAAGTGGTGTTCTAAACTGAGTTGGAAAAACGATAGACGTGAGTAGGGCGGGGGGACACAACGGGGGATGCTACCGGGGAGCAGAGTTGGAAATGAGCACTTGTGCCCCTTGTAAAATGTATATTTAAAAGGCTTATTTTTACGGTTTTGTATTTCTCTGTAATGTAGTACAGTGTTAACAATGTTACTTAAAACATTCTTTCTTAGCCCAATATATATATATATAGATAGATATATATATAGATACACATAGCCCGCCACAGTTTAACAGTATTATAAATAAAAAATGTAATTAAAACATATTCTGTTCTAATGTAACCACTGGATGGTTTGGATGCAAAGATACTTTAGATGGTCAAGCAAGTGGTTCGATTTATGCACATATGTACATATTCAAACCTGTAAAAGAGGATTTGAGGAATGGGAAATAACACCAGATGAATGTGGCTGTAGTGTAAGCTTCCCCAAACTCAGTACAGAGCAGGACAGATGTTATTGTTAAACTCTGATAAAGTAGCATCTTGGCTCCTGAACAGGTATTTGTCTAGCTAAAGCAGTAACCCCACTAAATAATGTAACCCCTAATGACATGATGGACTGGCCTTTATAAATAACAAATATAGGCTCCTGCTGTTTGAAGCTAGTTTGCTGAAAATGCTAATGTTTACAGCAGGGGTTGGAAAATAAGTCTGGCATCGGGCCAAATTTTTTTCAAGTCAATAGATGGTGGGCCAGAACATCGTCTAATGATTCATTTATATTCCATCATATCCTGTGTGAGTGATTAGCTTAATTGGTAGAGCACAGGACTCAGGCTTAGAAGGTTGTGTGTTTAATTCTTATGTGCTGCTATTTTTTCCATCCTTTTCAACAAATTGATTGTGAAGAGAGCATATTCTGTTCGCAATTAAGCATGTGCATGAGTGTGTACATCCTGGCGAGTTTTCCGCATCAACCTATGGATGCTTATTTTCATGTCCCCAGCATCTCCAGTCAGAGGAAATTTTTGTTTGTTTTTTTAGAGTTGTTTCCATCAAGCCAGACACTCTTGAATTTCCTTCAGAAGTTTTCAAAGTAAAAGCTCTCAAATCAACACAACATAAAGTACTGCTGCAAAAATGTTCTCACACTTTTATTTTATAGGCACAATCAGTTAAGAGGAAGTGGTTATATGAGTAACTTTTGCTTTCATGACTGAGATCAGCACCAGCGGCTAAGATTTATTATTATTATTTTTTTGCCGCTATCAAAGTAATCTAGCCATGTACCAGATATTATTGCTGGCGGGCCAGCTTTGGACCTCGGGCCACCTTTTGCCGTCCACTCTTTTATTGAGCAGGCAAAAGAAAACTTTAGCTTGTGTATTTTTGTTTTGGTAAGGCTAATAACCTTGCTGTTTGATGTTGGGGTTCAGCAGTCAACACAGTACTGTTTAGGGTCACTGATATGTTGTATATCAATATATATATGACAAGGCACTCATCCATTATGTTGCATCTACAAACCAGTTTTTTCATAGCTGATTTTTTTGTCAACAGGAGCCTTTTGCTTTTGCGTCACTCATCTTTGTGTTCAACACGTTTAACAACACCTCTCAAAGTCTATTAAGGGAACAAATTGCCATTTCTAATGACGTGACAATAAACTCCGGGCTGAGGAGGAGAGAAGTGCGTAGCAGAAGGGAGGGGGACCCACTATAGACCCACTACTGTACACTTTAGTGATTCACATCCGCTGTTGCCCTGGCCTTTATGCAAATGTGTAATTAACTCATCAAAGACGTCAATAACAACATTTTGAGTCAGAGCATCAGTACATCTAATCTGATTGAGCTGAAAAAATAGGTCTCAATGAAAAGGGGAAAGGGATGAGCCAGCGCACTGGAAATGCCAGCATGTTTCTGTATCTGCAGCCTGCAAGGTTAAAAAAACTACAGGGCTCATTTGATTAATGCAGTTCCTTGAGCACAAGTCTTAGTCACAAATCAATCACCTTCAGCATAGGCAGGCTTTACACTGGTGGGGTAGTGTATTAGGAATAATCCTGCTTTAATTAGTTTAATGATATCATTAACAATTCGAATGGCAACTTTACTATTTACAGCATTACCCACAGTAGTGGAAGTAGTAGGTGCTTCAGTACTGTAGTAATAATTAGAAGTACTATAGTAGTAGTTTTAGTGTGAGGAGTATGGCAGCAGCAGTAAAGGTTGGTTTAGTATAAACAGTAGTAGTTGGTTTAGTAGGAGTAGTCAGGAGGGCACGTGGGTTAGTTGTTGAAGAAGATGCTTTAAGGTTATGTAATAATGCAGGTTTTACTTTAAAGCTACTTTTTTAAGTTTATAAGCTTTAGTTGTGTAAACAGCATCACTAACATCATTTGCAATTAATTAGTTAACCTCAAACTACTGTTGAACTATGCTCAAGCATAAGAGTGTTTAATGCAAAAAAAATCATACCATTTGACGTGTGCACGTGTTTGTTACCCAACCAAGTACTTTTTTTCACAACTTTAATAAATAAAGTTTATTATTATTATTGTTATTATAATTCTGTTGAGTACAATAGTATCAGCAGCAGTCATAGCACTAGTTTAGTAGAAGTAGGTAGCTCAGGCTTACTATCTGCGAAAGACAAAAAGTACATCAGATCCAACTGCACCGCCTACTCATCCTCACACTGACCTCCAAGGTGATTAATTTCCATTTCTCTGCTGCTGTGTGCATCCATTTCCAATGTAAGAAGTCAACATCAATTGAACCTTCATGAAGTTGCTGCCAGCAGATGTATATTTAACTTGTAAGAAATGTTGTCAAGTCTACTCACTTGTGACAGTATGTGCTGAAAACATGCTTGCCTCCCACATTCTTGGCTTAGTTCTCAAAGAGTCAAGAAAAATAAGTCAGTCAAGCAATTTATTTGTTAATAAGGTGCCAGTAAGAGTGAATATGAGAGTAACTGTCAGTTCTACACACCTGCAATCAACAAAAATAAAAGCTTGAATTTTACAAAAGCTCAATGTGCATGAGCTGTACATCTGACACATGGCAAGGTGCAGTTTATTGCAAATTACTGTATTTCTTTACTTATATATTTTTTTAAATAATTGGCTTTCTTGCCAAGCGTTAAAAAAGGAGATTAGCTAAAAATGAAGAAGACGCTTAGTTTAGCAAAAAGATGTAAAAAGAAGCTAGGCAAACAGCTAGCTCAGGTCAGTCCAAAAGTTATAATGTCCAAAGCTGTTTATGCTAGGCTAAGCTGACATCTCCTGGCTGAAGCTTCATCTTTAATAGACACATATGTGAGTGGTATGAAGTTTCTCATCTAACTCTAGAAGAAATGGAATTTTGAAATATTCTAAAACAATATATCTGCAACCACTCATAAAACATTTACTCAAAATAATTGTTCAGTAGGCCTATAGGTCAAAAGCACATAAGGTATTGAAACAGTTCAGTATCAAAATCCCTACATGTCACTATTGCTTACCACAAGTAAAACCTAACGTTCCCAAATACCTTTGAAGGACAGTTGTGACTTTCTCAAAAATGTTTGATTTAATTAAAGAGACTACTGTTGAAAGTGCTTAAAGTAATCACGTCTGTCTGGATCAAATTGATCACTATAATTCATATCATATAGTGTGGAGTGAGATTAAGTATTGGAGGTCAGTTAATTTTATGAGTAGGGAGGCCTTCTGTGTCATATTCCATCACAGAGGTCGGGTCATCCTTTTTTAAACCTCAGAAATTTTTTGTCAAAGTTTAAAACCTAACCCTCTATCTGGGAGTCAGAATCTATGTGCCATTGTATTTTTTTTGCATTTTAGAGAATGTATGGACTATTAAAGTTCATAATAAGCAAGAGCGTAGGTTTTCTTTTAGCAATGTAGAGGCCACTTATGTAGCAGGGGGTTGTGGGGGTCCTCCACTAGTAAACATTTATTATTAAACACATAATTTCCTGCATTCTGGTGAAATTTTCTGCCATCAATTCCTGACTTTTCTGCATCAATTTATGGCAGATTTTTATTTAATCTAGTCTTTATAAACAGAAACACTAAATTCAGGCAGCAGGGGACAATTCAAAATATTTGAAAAAATTATATAGACTCTCAAGCATTCTGTATTTCCTTTCCTTCATGATAGTCTTTCCTCCTTTTGTGTCTCTGTTTGGAGAAGTAACCTCTTTAAAGCCTGTGTGGCGTGAGGGCATGTGAAAAGTGTCAGTTGCGTGACTCTCACACTCATTGCATCAGAGTTGGCAGCTCTGTTCATATAAAGTAATCAAACAGATAGCTTCGCCATTTACTGATTTAAACATTACTGTAGCAGGAATGGGAAGGCAAAATAACTCACTGCTCAGTGAGTTAGGGCAGTTAGAGGAAGATTCACACAGCAAGCATATTCACATTCACACACACTGAACTTATGTTGGGAGAGCAGGCAGGTATGGTCGTTTAAAATACACTGCTGCAGTAAGAAGAGAGCCTACACCTATGATAGCTTGCAAATTAGTTTAACAGCATTTGTATGGGAATGATACTGTCCCAAGCTTTTTGATCCATTAAGCTGTTGATCACATTTGTGTTCATATATTTGTCTTAGCCACTTGCTTTGAATGAAAGGACCTAGTGCTGAAATAGATGAATAGATTAGACTTCCGGGGATGATTTATTTATATGTAGTGCATAAGTGTCTAATCTACCAGTTTGTCACCTAACACTTTGAGTGTCACATTGTTTCCTATTTTAGAGAGTTTGTTGCTATGCGGGTGTGAAAAATGCCTGAATCTACTGGTAAAGTTGTGAGCTGTCAGCAGCAGTTCTGGTAAACTGAGGTGCTTCTCAAACTCAGAGTAGTATCACAGTAAACTGCATCTGGAAAGGAAACTACTTTTACAGGCATAGTTGTGGTTTAGATGCAGATAAACTGAGTAATTTATCTGCATCTAACGTGGCTATTAAATCAGCACTAAGAGCACACACTGTCGTGCCCCTTTCGACTGTGGTCACGTCTGTCCTAGGATCACCCGGCGAGTCTGTCCCCTGCCAAGCTTCAGCGCCGGGCCAAATCAACCATTTGTTTCTGTTTAACCTTTCCCATAAATGTGACATACAGGAGCTGGGATTGATGTTGGCAGGTAATTTGTGTTTGTGGGATGCATTTCCACTGGTGTGTGTGTGGTGACTATTTCACTGTGTAGTGCTCTACTCCTCCATCCCTCTCTCCCTAATGCAATGAGTTCCCCGGCCCATCAGTCTATGGCCAGAGAGACTGCAATGCTCTCATTACTCTCTTTGCTTTCTGTCTATGCCTGGGTTGCTAACAACGTGAGTGTGTGATCACGTTTGGTGTGTCTTGACAAAAGAGCTCTCATAAAGTTCCATATTTTTTCTCCTGACACCTGAAGTGGGCATACAACATTGTTGATTTATACATGCTATTCATTCATGTGCCAATACCCCTGGCAGAGGTGAAAGCAGGCTTTTGGAAGCGAGACAAAACTCAAGGCAGACCTATTTAACAAAATCACAGCGCACATGAAAGAAGGATGATATAATTTCTTTCTCAATCCCAGAAAAATCAATTTGTGTAGCTTTTTGATATTTTTTTCATGATTTTTTTAGAACCCCCCCTTTAATCTGCCTGTGTTCCCTGCTTGACACCAATATGCAAACTGCACTCAGTCCATTCTTGGCAGAATGGCAGCAACCAAAATAAAACCGGTTGCCACCTCTGTGGAGCCTTTATTCTGCCATATGTCAGTTCTTTTAAAATCAAGACTGAAGACTTTTCTTTTTACCACAGCCTCTATTTAAATTAAATGTAAGGCTGTAGATTAATATGTTACTGTCCAGTTTTACCCTGTTTTTATTTCCTATTTAACTCTTTAGAATTTATTTTAACCTGTTTTTATTTTCTTTTACTCTTTTAAAAATTATGTTTTCATATATTTTAATGTGTATTTCTAATTGCCTTGTTGTTGAAATGTGCTATACAAATAAACTTGCCTTGCCTTGCCTTATAAGGCCAGAGCTCGCTGAAACATCTTGATGGTATGGAGTTTAGAAATTGTGAAGGCATCAAAAAAGGCAAAGCCGGCCGGGGCTGCTTCCTTCTGTGGTCCCAGTGTGAATCACTGGGAAGTTGGATGACACTCTAACTAGCATACGTCAAACACAGCTTCGAATAAAGACCACCATAGCAGAAAACGGATGGTTGGGGCTGGTACTGTAGCTGAAAGGAAAAGAGCATTTTAAATGGTTTGTGGGTGTGAATATGTATGCATGCATAACTGTGTTTTCCGTGTGGGCATAAGTGTGTGGGCACACTAACAGGCATAATGAAAGTTTTCGAAGATGTGCGGATGACAACGTCTTGACAAGCTGACAGAGAGCACATTCAGAAAATCTGACAGGAATTCAATTACGGGACGACACATCACTTGTTTCCGTGTTGCAGGCGTATGTCAGTCTTTCTTCCAAGCAAACAAGCAAAGCCCTATTTTGGGCTGTTAGCTTCCCTTTTAACATTTTTGTCTTTTTCATCTGCTGAAGATTTTAAAATCAGATGGCGTCTGAGGAAAAAGCTACAGGTTAGCCTCTTTCAGAAGATTAAAATTAGTCTTTGCCTCCCTTAGCATGGCACATTTTGACTCCTGCTTTCATTTATGCCTCCCTAGGCCGACTAAACACACACGAGTGTTTGTGTGTGTGTATTGAGAAGGTTTGAGAGGGCAAAAGAGAAATAAATCCCTTTTAACTGTGTGTAGGAGCAGGGTTTAAAGTTCTTTATTTTCATCTGCTAAGCACAGCTCCCTCTGAAACATACAGTAAGCCTGCTGTTTATGTATTTGCTGTTTTGTTTGTTGACAAGGTCCTTGTTAATATGACGTGTAATATCCTGTCGGCCGATTGGAGGATAAATCTGAGATGTCAGTGATGCTTGACATGTCCGAAACAAACAACACATGCTCATCCTAATGCTAATCTGGACTCCAGATTTGGGTTTTTTTAATCCTGGGTGGTCCATGAGGGATAGTGAGCCAGAGTTGTGTTTTCTTGCTCTGTAGAATATCCCTCTGACTGTTATTGTGTACAAAACAACATCAGATAAAAGTAGGGCCAGGCATGTTAACGCGTTATTATCGTGGTAACATATTTAATTAACGCCAACAATTATTTTATCGCACGTTAACACAGTTATTATTATTATTTTGAAAATCCATTTCTCACAGGCTCTGAATACACGTACAGTCAAACAATGGGTCACAGGAGTGGGGGGATGTTGATCAGCCTACAAGTCACCCACCAAAAACAAGCAGTGGCTTCGACAGACTACGCTGGAAGCAGCATGAGGGAGAAGGAGATAAACAAAAGCAAGACAAGCGAACAAATACCATAACGAAGGGGATAGCTGCACACTGCATGCTGATTAGTTTTGGGGAAGATGTCTGTCTTAGGAATGTTCTTAAAATCACAACATAGTGGCTTGGGCCCACGGGGTTGCTCTGTGCTCCGGTGATCAGACAGGGCTCCGCGAATAAACGGCAGGCTCTATGGATAGTAACCATGGCAACGGCTTCTGTGCGCTACACAGCTGTAGTCTATTTAACTTAAGTTAAAATTATAGGCTACTTAACTTTACCTGGAAGACCTTCATCTGGTTTTGCAGGGATGCTCTGCCATGCGAATTCCCTCCTGTTGATGTCCTATTTAGTAAACAGTAATAGATTCAAATAGATTCAATTCAACATGTGCATGAGGTGACCACTTCACCTCACTCTAACAGGGACGGTTGCTACTGAACATGAACTGTTTATGCTGCTCCCTGAAAGAAAAATGTTTCTGCTGATAACTGTTCAGAAAAAAATAAGAAAAAAGATTTATATATGTTAACGTGTTGCCCAGAAGGTGCCTGTTATGATATTATGATCGTAGCTCTGGACTCTAACATAATGCTCTGGCAGCGGCAAATGGCTTTGGTTTTATATTTGATTTGATTACATTAATGTTTAAGTTGAGATTTACAAGAAATATTTTATTACTACTGTGTAAAGGGAATACTGCTGGTAAAAGCAGCATATTTGTTTAGTGTTTGCAAACCACATGTTATTGCACTTTTGTGTATATAACAGTACATTTAAATTAAAAGTGCGCAATACACTACTTTAGAATTCATTATTCAATTTTGTGCATCACTATGCGATTAAGTGCGATTAAAAATTTTAGTCATTGCCCAGCACTATTTAAAAGTCAAAAATGTTTTCGTCCTTTGCATCAGATGCTGAGGTGAACCCAGGCCAGACCCTTGATTGTGTTTGTCCTAATGACACAGATTGCAGATATGCTGGCATCCGCACCGCAGGCTGTTCAGGGATCAGCCGTCAAAACCCAAAGTGTTACTCTTAATCTCCCCCAGAAGTCTTGATGAGATTTAAGTCCTCCACTCTTCAAAATACCATCAACGGCAGCTCTGAGGGCATTGGGAGAAGTTGGGAGGGGAAAAAAAGAAAGTGTCACCGCATAAATAGATTTCAAAACATGAGAGTCATTCTACTCATCATTGCATCTTGTATGAACAGGTTGGGTGGGCATCTCTAACAGTAAGACGTGACAGGCATTGGTTTCTATTTATTTATAAAGGCCCTAAAGAACTCACTCAAGCAATTGGCTAATGCTTTAAGTCAATTAAAAACCATGATTGCAAACTGCTCCGCTCATGTAACTGTTTTTACCTGTGTTCTATTGCTGTGTGACATGCCCTCAGTGATTCCTCAAGTTTTAAATAAAAGAAAATCAGACAGGGATTAAAGTCCATGGAAACCTTCCACCTGACTTTGGACATCCGGGCGTAATCCATCTGCAGCAGAATTGTCATAATCTTCATTCCTCTTGTTTGGAGAGTTCATTTGTGGTCGCAGCCATCCGCTAAAGCTCTGCTTTGCTGTATCTAACTGAGGGAGTGTTTTTCAGGACACAGATGCATTTGAAAGCTTAGACACAGCAGAGTGGCCATTCTCCCAACCATTTTAACCACTTTTTATCAGCATATTCCATATAACCATTTCTGCATGCATTATCAAGAACAAAACTAAAAACTGTTTCTTCCTGTTTGAGAGAAATTTGCTTGAAACTATTCTTACCCCCCCGGGACCCTGCAAGCAGGATAAGCGGTTGACGATGGACATGGTTATTGTTACTTGTTGTGATGTAATGATGGAGTTATGTACAAAATTACTGTTACACTTTCAAATTTACAGTTTCTGCATGTACGGCATGTGCAAAATATGGTCAGAATAATGCCCAGAAATATCCATGTTTATGTTAGCATTCATATTTTACCTTACCTTACAGATTCAAAATCATTTTATATATTTAACTAGTCACCATAAAACTTTTTGCATCTTTATGTGTTAATTGTGTCACACATTGCCTGTCTGATCTGTTTAGTTTAGATATTTGCCATTTCTGATATTTAGTCCGTTGTATTTTGGTCTTGTCCTGTCTGCTTGTGTTCTTGTTTAGTATGTTGTATTCCTTACTTTGATCTGTTCTGTCTTATTTTGATATAATCTGTGTCTGACTTCGATCTTGTTTAATTCTGTTTCTGTCTGATGTTTGTTATTAGTTTAATAGTATCATCATGATTGGGTTCTATCTGTCTTCTTGTGTTTGGTATTGTTTTGGTATTTTCCTTTTTTCTAATTTGTTCCATTTTAGTGTCATGGTCTGTCTGTTCAGTGTCCATTTTTTCTGATCCTATTTTATAGTCGATCAGTGTTTGTTATTTTACATGGTTTATTCTGCTATTGTCTGGTGTTTGAATCTTGCCTTGCTTCTGTCATTCTCTCTGCCTGCCTGCATGTCTTTCTCATTAGTCTTATCTCCGTCACCTGTGTTGCTCCCGCCCTGCCCGTTTGTCCTTGTATATATGCTTGCTTGTTTCTTTAGTCTGTGTCCAGTCTTTGTTATGTGTAGCTTGCTGTTGCTTTGTCTCATGTTGTGTGATGTGTCCTGCCTGTTCGTTTGCCCTGCTTGATTCCTGTGGATTTTGCATTTCTGTTTACCGGTTTTGTTGGATATCTCTGCTCGTTTGGATTGTTTATGATTTTTGGATACTCTGGATTCAGTCACTCTGCTTGTAAGTGTGCTTGCTGGTATCCTGCATTCGGATCCTCCAACCTGTTTAACCATACACACACTCAGCCGATTCATGTAAAATTGTTGTTTTGCTGCTCAGTGGAGCCAGGGAAGTATTCCAACATGATAACGACCCCAAACACACCTCCAAGACAACCACTGGCTTAATAAAGAAGCTGTGGGTAAAGATGATGGACTGGCCAAGCATGTCTCCAGACCAAACCCTATTGAGCATCTGTGGGGCATCCTCAAACAGAAAGTGGAGAAGTGCAGCGTCTCCAACATCCACCAGCTCCGTGATGTTGTCATGGAGAAGAGGAAGAGGTCTCCAGAGGCAACCTGTGAAGCTCTGGTGAATACCATGCCCAAGAGGGTTAAGGCAGTGCTGGAACATAATGGTGGCTTCACAAAATATTGACACTTTGTGCCCAATTTGGACATCTTCACTTAGTCCTCACTTTTGTTGCCAGCAGTTTAGATATTAATTGCTCACTACTTTAAATTATAGCAAAGTGTAATTTCTTCAGTGTTGTCACATGAAAAGATATAATTAAATATTTACAAAAATGTGAGTGGTGTACTTCCTAAGTAAGATACTGTATGTTCAGAGTTTTACAATAGAAGACAGTTTTCACAGTCATCTGCTGAAGGAGAAAGTGGCTCTGATTTCACCTTAAATCTGAGTTTAAGATGTGTAAGTACAAGATGATTTTGTGACATCGCAAGTAGTTTGAAAGCCAATCATGATCATGGTCTAGTATGCAATTTACAGTGCAGTGCAGAACTTGAAGCCTCCATTCCATATAAACTAAGAATGGACTTTTCAGTAAACTGGGAGGCATCTTGTGTCCGGCAATTTAACTTTTAATATGAACAATTTCAAGTTTATAGATTCTGCCATTTTAGGAACTTTTTAATGAGGTAATTGAAAGGTTTTGTTTTTTTTTAGGACAACCCATGTTAGACACAAATTATTATTCAAAGCATTGTGTCTTTATGTGTTTTGAAACATGTCTGGAGGCGATCTCATTTCATTCACTGTGATAATGTTGATCACTGAGAGCAGAAAGTTGCTAGATTAGTGTTGCTGAAAAAGATAAAATAGCCTTTTCCCAACTTGCTTCATCTTGTCCTCACTCTTAACTGTCACTACCAGCATCAGAAACATGTAGGAAAAAACAATAGCAGTCCATGCTGACTAATCACATGCCTCTATCTCTGTAGCCACCGTAGCCTCAATGTTTAGTTACATTTTTGAGGAAGCACACAGCTATAGAGTGGACTACAGGGTAACTTTGGAGCCTCTGCACGTAGTTGCAGTAGGTCTTAATAGAGCTTAAGGGAGCTTAGAAAAATGAGAAAATTTGTAGTTATTGTTAAAGAAGATCAATTGTTGATCTGCAAAGGGAAGCAAACTCACGTCTCATGCATGAAGGTGCAACATACTCTGACATCCTCACCCTTAATGTCATCTTGTTACATAACATAATTTTCTTACATTACCATACAACAATGCACATTTTGGATTCATCAAATATCAATGTAAATCTTAGAGATAGTGATGGCCAATTCATAGCCTCACAAGTTTACTTACACAAACCTGTCTCTGTGTCCCAGTGCTCCAGTGTTGATGTGACAAGTAGAGGAGTTAGCAAGTTTAATCAGCAGAAAGCCCACACACAACAGCAAGACAACAGGAAAGCTTAAATTACTTAAAAACAACAAGTCAGATCTTTCTGTGACTTATATGAATATCATTTCTACATTTCTGTGACTTTCTAAACTCATGGACTCATTTTTTTAGGTAAAACATGCATCTATCATTAAAGTCCATTTACTCTTATATGTTGAACATCAGTGGATCTCTTGGCTCATATTACATCATCCAATAGGCAAATCTGGTTGGTTATCTATTTCCAGTAATACTACACACAGTTGCTGAGATGTAACCATTAGTGGATGTATCTTGAGGCAAGACAGCAGATAGCATGGACACCATGTCAACAGCTAATGGTAAAAGGAATAAAGGTGAATTTAATTATAACAGCACTTGAGGGTAGCAACTGACTGCTGTCCATATCAATACGCCATATTTCTTTGACTGAGTGGGTCTAATGAGAGGTTTCGTTTACAGAGAATCATTTGATTAAATTCACCTCACTCTGGCAGAGCTCATGACAGTGGGGAGAGGACAGGAGAAGCTTTATTTTGTTAAGATTTGACTGGCCATAGCTTCTGGAAAATTCAAAATTCAACTGCAAGCGATTCCTTGAATATGTAGCTGATATTCAGAATTCATAAATGCTTGCATTGGATAATGATCATGTTCTTAAAGTAAGATCTGTTACTGGGACTTGAGCTGCAATCCGCACATTAATTCTCTGAAGAATGTAGGCTACAGTATGAAGTTTATTAAAGATAAACTCTGTCATCACAGTGAGCTGCTACCAAATTTAGCCAGTAAGCTCCTGTTAGCTAGAGCAACAACAATGTAAATGTAATTCTTCAATTAGAGGTCACTAACAGTAACCTCTCCTTTTGTTTAGTTTAGCAAGGATGCACATGCTAGCTAGCTGGCCAGATAACTAACTATGCTGTGGGGTGTGCCAGTGCTAGTGTTGGCAGTTTTAGCTAGCTCCTGTTGTATCCAGCAAACACAGAGATTTTTTTTCCTTCAAGGAACATTTAGAATCAAAATGTTGCTGAGGTAACTGAATAAGCTGCTGATTGTCATTAACACCACAGGTGCTAAACCGCTAAATTTGGCAGCTAGCAGTAGTGAGGTTGCTTAAGGTAACATTAAGGGCATGTGACTGGCTGAAAGAGCAGTGGGTGGTTACTGGTGACAACACCACTATCATGAAAACTGACATTATATTGTTATATTACATATATGTATTTTTACTAGTGGTGGGCCGTTATCGGCGTTAACGTGCTGCGTTAACGTAAGACTTTTATCGGGCGACAAAAAAAATATCGCCGTTAATCTATTCTCAAAGTTGGCAGATGTATACCTAGCCGAATTGCACTGTAGAGGGCGAGAACAAGTCTTCGAACCTGTGTGTCTGCCTACTGTGAAATGACCACATCAAACGTGACATGCTAACATGGATGCAGCTGTTGCTGCGTTCCATTTACCTCGGAGGGCGGAGCTGGGAATGA
>JAPMOB010229908.1:0-19943 GCA_029875015.1 Lepomis gibbosus | reverse complement strand
ACACACACACACACACACACACACACACACACACACACACACACACACACACACACACACACACACACACACACAGTGCACAGTAGTTATGGATATTTATTCCAGATTAGGAATGTTACATAAGACAACGTTGTGCAGTTGTAATTGTCTGTGTGTATACAGTATGTTTGTGTTGTGATATGAGGAAAGGTAGTCAAGGTCGAGATCATAAAACTCACTGTTAACTGACCATGCACTAACACAATCTGATCAACAACTTTCAATTGAAACTAAAATGGCTGACATGGGATAACAATTAATGTTATGACAGGGAAAGTAACATAACAAGAAAAACTGAAAAAACTGCCAAAAAACCCCACAAGTAAGCTATTATTTGCTGTAAAAAACAGTGTTTCTTCTGTCCAGGTAGAAGATGAGGTCCAAAAGCAGCGGGGTGGAGAGCCCGGCCAATGGGGTGCTTGGGATTCCACAGGGTGACCATGACATCAGCGAAGAACAGGAAGTGGGTCTGCCCGTGAAGAGCCTGATAGCCAAAGTTCAGCAGAAAGAGGGTGAGGATAAGGTGGAGGTTGAGATGATCTCTGGCAAAGAGAAGCTACTCTGTGATTCCCCTGAGGCACGAGACAAAAGAGGAGGCATCATGGATCTGTCCAAAGAGGGTTTGCTGAAACTGCTGGGGATCATGGAAGGAGAGGTTCAGGTGGGTGTTCTACAATGTATTAGGCATGACCTCTTTGACCTGCTGTAATAAGTAGGGTAGGGTAAGTGCAATTATGAGGGAAAGAAAACATTGCTGTGGAAGGCATTGTGCACAGTCAGTTTGAATGGTAAGTGCATACTGCATGCTGTCAATGGATGAAGTTGGACTGCACTTTTTTGCACAATAGCTCTATCTTGTGGTTGAAAATGGCAGTTTAACGTGCCAGAGAAAACAGGCGAACGTGCCATGTGTTTACCAAGTGACTATTTTGGAGAAAAACAAATGCTGCAGGGGTTTCACCCTAAAGCAGAATATACTCTTTCCACATTGAGACATTTGAGAAAAGTGACACATCCACAACATGTGTGAGGCCAATTTGAACTTTTCATTTCTCACATTTGCACATCTGGGACAAAGAAACTTATGTCTCTTCAAGCAGGTGTCCAGATGGATGGAACACACACTCCTCTTCTTCCAGTCAAAATATGCTGTATCATGTGTATTTCTTTATATATCTATGTGATTTCAGGCCAGAGAAGATGTTATCTGCATGCTAAAGTCCAAACCGACTGTCCCAGAGGCCCTTGAATCACGTTATGGCTCTGCGGTCCCTAGTTCAGCCCTCCAGGCCCTGCAGAGGGACGATTCCATTACTGGCACTGAGCCACGCAACCACAGTGTCTACCAAAAGCCTATGGTTGAGGTCAGTAGGCATCTGTCAGTCACAGCAATATTTCCATTGTCGGCCTATTTAAGAAATTACATCTTCCATAAATCAAAGATTTTATTTTATTACTTCTTTATACAAATTTCTGGGCTCTTGATGTGATTCTGTTTTTTTTATTTCCCCTCTGTTCTTGCATGTGTTTGCGTGTGTACCTGTGTGGCTGTGATTATGCGTTTCTCTCAGCTGGAGCGTCTGCAGGAGAAGCACAGGGAAACGTACAGGAGGATGCTGGGTCAGTTGCTGCTCGCTGAAAAGTGCCACCGCCGCACTGTCCACGAGCTGGACACAGAGAAACGCAAACATGCAGACTACATGAACAAGAGCGACGATTTCACCAACCTTCTGGAGCAGGAGAGAGAAAGGTGAAGAGGAGATGAGCGGGAGTTGGGCCATCAGATTTAATTCCAAAAAACATACAAACCTACTCATAAATTAATTGTCTGTGGACATAAAGAGTAATGTCTGATTTGCAAAAAGATGTTATAAACAACATGAATAGGTCACCAAACTAACCCTTTATGAGATGCTGATACTAACATTAGTCCACAGGTTGGTCCACAATAATGTGAAATGTGAAATTTGTAGTATAAAAACTTGACTTGCGGTTGACCCATGATCTTTGAGCAGATGCTTCTAGCTTTAAGCTGAAAGAGAGACAATATTGTGAACTGCTTCAAAACTGTATAACACTGTCTGGGCACTCTATGATAAATCAGTCTCCACATAGATGTCTTGATATTTATAGGAGGAAACTTGTTCAACATGTGTGTTATGGAAAGTACCAGGTGGTGAAGTGAAGAGTTCTCTGGTAGACTGAAAATTATTTCTTTTGGATACGAAGTGTAAGAGGTGAGAGAACCCACTAAGTAAATGTGGTGAAGGAATGCATCAACATCGGAGAATGTGTGAAAGCCAAGTGAATCATGAGAAAGGAGAGGAGACGTGGGAGCTGGTTACTAGAGTGATAACCTCATATGCCTTAATTTGACAGGGAGAGGTACGGAGCTTTTGTTCAGAGGGCAGGGAGTTGAAGTGGAACTTGTAGGTGAGGAAGGGGCGGGCTCTTTGCTGTGGGAAAGAGTGAGGTCAGGGGTGGAGAGGGGAGGAGACATGGGTGCAGGGACAGGAGGAGTAAAGGAGGAGCAAATCTCCCATGACATCATTTGTGAAATGAAGTTATCGCTGAGGTTGTGACCTGGCTTGTTGGTCAAGGGGAGAATAGGGATGAGAGGTTGGGTGGAGAGAGGGAAAGAGGCACGTACACTCCACTTGAGAGGGGATGGTTACATCACGTGTGTGGAGGGCCTCACAGAGGTCAAACAAGTTTGGTTGTGAGTGTGTCGATGTGCACTGAATGTGCATGAGGAAGGAGGCCCTACTAATTAACCCTACAAATGAAAGAGTTTAATTGACTGTTCCCTTTGTTGGGGAATGTATTTTGTTGCAATTCCCATAAGACATCACTGACCATTCTCATACATTAAAACCTGAGTGATGGGGATGTTGTATGCATAATGTGTTCTGAACAACAAGTTAATATGTGGTTTGCTATGAATATTAGTAGGCAATGTAGTATGTGTAAGGGATACCGACAGAGAGAGAGCATCTGTAATGTATTGTATAGTGTATGGTTTTTAGTCATCTGTAGAGCAGACTATAGTCCACGTATGTGCTACATTTCATGAACTGTCAAAACTTCAAACATTTCATTTACACCACTGACCCAGCAGAGGCACTGACTACCTCGCTTCCTTGAGCTTTTACTGCAGGACACAGGAAACAGACCATGGAAGCTAAATCACTGTCATGACAGCTGGGCTGCCATCACACACTGGAGAGAGGGCTGGGAAATGAGCAACAGACTTTAGCCTAGTATTATAGCTACTACTTTGGCTGGTTTTATGAGACAAGGCAAGTCTAGTCATGATTCAAAACATTTTAATGAAGATTTTTTTTCTTGATTGTAAATCACTGTGCACACATGCCCAAATTAACTATCAAGAGTAAAGTTGGGTGTTTTATGATTTCAACCAAATTGGATATGAATATTTATTTTGTGTATTCCACAATTTGGGTTTTATACATACCATGATCTCTTGAGAGTTTTGTTTCCCTGACATTCTACTGACCTTGACTCAAATTAATGAGCCCATAAGTAGGACAGAGATAAAACTACATTTTTTCACTTACCATCTTAACAAAAGTAGTTGTGACTGTGCCTTTAGGATGTTGTGAATAGATGCAGCAGCATACCCATGTAAGCGACTCTGCAAGGCTGTACTCAGGCACAGCGATGCTTTGAGCTAAATGCTAACGGCAGCATGCTAACAATGATAATGCTAACATGCTGATACAAAGCAGAGATAATGTTTACTATGTTCATCTTAGTTTAGGGTGGTGGCATGCTAACATAAGCTAAGTACAGCTGAAGCTGATGGGAACGTCATTAGTTTTGCAGGTATTTGGTTATAAACCAAATTAGTGGCCACAAACATTTTGACCATATGATGGCACAAGACATGTCAGGGGATCACTGACTGACTGACATTGCCAACTCTTGAGCCAAGCTGCTAGCATGGCTAATAAAAAAAGCATTAGATGTATCATGATCAAAATCTTTGAACAGTAAGCCTACAGGCTTCAGTTTGAGGCATATGGCACAAATCACAAGTGAACTACCACTTAACATTCACTTGATCCTGGTTTGCATGCATGAAAGTGGTGACCTCCTTCTTATGCCAGGTGGTTTCAAGCAGGTTCCTTGGCTCATCAGCCTCTGTCATCTCAGAGAGAAAGTAAAGGGGTGAGCTCTGCTCTTGATCTGTCAGCACCTGGAGAGCCTAGATAATTCTATCTATTGCTATAGAAGGACACAAAACTGACTTTCATAAAATGGTACAGGAAAAATGGCAGGGGTAGGGGAAAATGTGTCTAAACTATGGATTGATGGATGAGATGACAGCAACACACAAAATACAGACAAGCACATACTGTGTAAAAACAGATTCAAAAACACAAGGCAACATTACTGTATTTGCAAGAACATATTTTATTAGTGCCAACACCAACAAATAAGCATGCACATATCTGCCTTGTCTGGCAACGCTCTGTTTTGACATTCACTCTTTCAGTTTTGATAGAAGCATGTCATTGTATCATCTTTATCAACATGATCTCTTCCATCCAGAGGGAGAGTGAAGAGAGAAACGTCAAAGGTCTTGTTCCAAACATCTGCAGGAATGCAGAGGATGGGCATAGGATGAGCAGTTTCTGATGGGTAGCCATCAGCCATTAACACCCTCTCAGACAACAGAGCAATTCATATGTCAAGTATTTAAATGGCATGGTGTTATATGTGATGAGTAACAGAAGAAAAGGCTCCCATCCTTGAAGGG
Organism: Lepomis gibbosus; assembly: GCA_029875015.1. Lineage (NCBI taxonomy): Eukaryota > Metazoa > Chordata > Actinopteri > Centrarchiformes > Centrarchidae > Lepomis > Lepomis gibbosus. The sequence goes on along the minus strand of JAPMOB010229908.1, from coordinate 15,121 downwards.
AGTTTCAAAGACTGTGAAGTCACGCACACAAAATGAAAATGCAGACTGAAATTGCAAACTGAAATCATTGTTTTCTAATCATTTTAAAGCCGTACAACAAATTACAATCACATTAGTCAACCACCTGTCAGTAGATCACATACATACAGTATGTTTATAACTGTTGTGGTTGTCTTTAAATAGTCCACTTTGCTCCTGATTTCAATCTTTTAACACCACATCAGTCTTGTGTACTGTACACTATCATGGACTCCTTTGCTTAACATTCAAAGCTTTTTCTCTGTCAAGAGAGGCCATTGGTTTAGACAGCTTTTTGGCAGTTGACGTCTGCTTCAATCCTCAATCTCCTGACACAGAGGGGCTGCAGTTCCTCTGAGCAAATTCCCCACGAAACATGCGATGAGATGTCGTTCCATGATGAAAAATTTTTTTATTTACTTCATAACTTATGGATTGCACCTGTGTATCTACTTAAGAAATGTGTTTTTATTCCCTCAGAGATGTATTACACACATCTCTGACTTGCCTAAGAAGTTAAAACCCTCAATCGAACAACTTTCCTTATACTAATGCACTTGAAAATGTTAAAACTGAGAAGAAACATAACAACGTAAATGTTTTCGGGGAAGGTCCATCTCTAATTAGTCTTCACACAGCTTTTAGCCAAGCATTTGTATTTTCAACTTAGGAGCGTATTGGATATACTTTACGCAGGCAATTTATCCATAGTTATTTCTTCCTTAGTAACAGAGCACAGCCTTGCAAGACTCTGACCTCTGGAGCCAAATACCACTGACATCATGACTTTGACCTTTGTGTGAAAGTAATTTTAGAGTGCCAATTTCCAGGGTGTCAGTGACATCTGACTGTGTAAGTATGAATTTTAAGAGCTGCACTCTCTTTGTACAGTAGCCAGAGCTACTGAACCCATATGGCAATGAAGGCTGCTGGTAATCAATGTAGACGTTTACTGTAGTTTCAGATTTAACTGGCTTGCAGAGATGTGGGGCTGTGACAACTGTGGTTTGTTATAAGATTAAATGTATCTATACAGTTCTATGAAAAAGTCAGAGAATAGCAGTTCGTAAAGCTATGGTTACATATCCTCCCAGATCTTCTTCACGTCCAGGGAAACATCCAACTCATCTATATCTGGTTTCCTCATCACATGTAGACTTTCAAGGAAGGCAGATCAAGTCCCGTTTCCCCTTTAGTGGAACTATGGTAATGTATGTATACAGAAGACATTCTCTCCTGTCTCCTGTACCAGTGAGATTATGGCTTCCTTTCTGCAGAGGCAATATCCTGTGCATTTTGGAAAATGGCGATAACATTTAATTTGCACCAAACTTGCACTGAACCTGATTTAATCTGAAAATAATGTCAATATGTCTTCATTATTTTTAGAACCTTTGTAAAATCTCTAGTGAAATAAACAGTGTATGGTTTTTTCCCCTCAAACAAGCCATGTTTTATAAAAGCATGAAATTTGGGAGGTGTTTTGCAAAACTCCTCCTGTGGCAAGGTTTCCACCCCCTTCACAGTGTCCAAAGTGGAGCAGCACACACACTTGCTTACACACATCACTGCCTTATATGGATGAGGTGACATCACCCAGTGGAGGTCCGGTGGTGCTCCCCTGTATTTATTCACCTTTCATTGTCCTGATAACATGCTTGGAATGTGACGGTGGAAGATCTGTGGAAAAGAGGCCCCTGCTACTTCTAATGTATTTTCAGTGGATTTTGTATAATTCCCAAAATGTTGATGGGCTGATGTAGAGCATCCATAGTGGGTAAGTGTTAAATGGGGTTTGTTTTTAGTTGTTAGTTAAGTTTCTTAAGTGTCTTCACTGTGTCCACAATTATGGATTTGTTTTAAATGATTGTTTCATTTTGAACATCTAGAGTTAGTTTAAGCTGTAGATGCACAATCTCCCTTGTTGTGCTGTGCCTGCATTATTTTGGTTTCTTTTGCAATGCAAAATGTTCAGGTTAAATGTGGTATTAGCATGTCCCTGGGAGTGTACAAGGAGACAGATTTGCATTAAATCTGCTTTGCATGCATTTTGTTGGAGCCGAAGATGAGAATGGGCATGAGCAGCATAGAAAGAAGCTGAGCGAAAAGAAGACCACTTGGTGAGGGAGTGTTAAACTTTCACTAGCAGTTTATGTCCTTAGTCTCTATCCCAGCATTTGGGTTGCAGATCTTTGCTAGCTTGATCTTTTTACTTGTTCTGTAGTGGCATAACATGTGTGATCCCTCTTTTACAGCCTAATATACTGTATATAATGATCAGTTGTTCAATGATAGTCTAAATGTTCAATGAAAATGTGTATCTTGCAGTTGTGTGTTTAGAGATCTTCCATAATAACTTCCATAATAAGAAAACAGTAGAATAAGGATTACTAATCACTATCATTTATATGTTAACTGGGAAGAAACATTGCATCCTGGAATACATTTTTTTCATGACACAATGGGAAACACAGATAGATAGTTTCTGACTTTGAAACCAGTAAAACACCAATCTAATGCCATGCCTTTGTTTTTTACCTTCACATTTTAGACTGAAGAGGTTGCTTGAGAACGAAAAGGCCTACCAGGTAAGAAAAGAGAAGGAGCACTCTAAACGTCTGGCCAAAGTGCAAGAGGAGCTGGTCAAGCTGAAGTCCTTTGCCTTGATGTTGGTCAATGAGCGCCAGCAGCACTTGGAACAAATGGACCAACAGAGGCAACGAGTCCAGGAACTCAGCCAGCAGCTTCAGCAGCAGGAGCAGGCACTGAGTGAAGCCAGGGAGCATGCTCAGGAGGATGGCCACAGGGTGCTGAGCCTGGAGGCTGAGCTTAAAGAGAAATCTGCCCAGCTTAACCAACAACACGAGGAGATGAATGCCAAGCTAGCGAGTCAGGAGATCCACAACCGCCAACTTAATGCCAAACTTTTAGGGCTTTCTCATAAAGCTGAGCAGTTAGAGGAGAGCAACAGGGCCTTGAGGAAATCTGATGAGGAACTGCAGGAGCTAAGGGAAAAGATCGGCAAAGGGGAGTGTGGCAACTCCAACTTGATCGCTGAATTGGAGAACTTGCGGAAAAGGGTGCTGGAGATGGAGGGAAAGGATGAGGAGATTACCAAGACAGAAAATCAATGCAAGGAGCTAAGGAAGAGGCTACAAGAGGAGGATAGTAAGAGTAAAGACCTCAGGCTGGAAGTGGAGAAGCTCCAGAAAAGAATGATGGAGTTAGAGAAACTTGAGGGTGCCTTCAGCATAAGCACGGCTGAGTGTGCACAATTACAGACTGCTCTAGAGAGAGAGAAGGACCTGACCAAAGAGCTCTCAGATGAAGTTGTAGCTCTCAAGATCCGCATGAAAGAGCTTGAGTCCTCCGAACTCAAGTTAGAAAAGTCCGAGCTGAGCTTCAAGGATGATTTGAGTAAGCTGAAATCATTGACCGTTGCTTTGATGGAAGAACGAAAGACCTTGATGGAACGAATAAATTCAGATGAGAAGAAAAAGGAAGATTTGAGTAAGATGTTCAAAGTTGAGCAGGGTAAAGTTATGGAGGTAACTGAGAAATTGATTGAAGAAAGCAAAAAGCTCCTGAAATTTAAATCAGAGATGGAAACCAAAGTAGAGACTCTCACCACAGAAAAGGGAGAGCTATGCTCCAAGCTAGCCTACGAAATTGACAAAGCTAAGGATCTTAATTCTAAAGTCAGTCAAATGAAAAAGAGGTTAGATGGGTTCGAGCAAGCAGAAAAGCTATCTGTGAAGAATTCAGTGAAATGTGAACTGGGAAGAATGTCTGACCCAGTTAAAAGAGAAGATAACAAAGTTAAGGAGCTGACATTTGAAATTGAGCGCCTGAAAAACCGTCTCAAACAACTTGAAGTAGTTGAGGGAGATTTGATCAAGACAGAGGATCAGTATGGCATGTTGGAGAAAAGGTTCATGACAGAACAAGACAAAGCCAACATTCTTTCCCAACAGGTGGAGGAAATGAGGAATCAGATAGCACGAAACAAAGCAATTGAGAAAGGAGAGGAGGAAAGCCAGGAAGAAGACCTCCAACAACGATGCAAGAGAGAGGAGACCAAAACCAGGGAACTACAGGCTGACGTCGTAGCCCTCAAAGAGAAGATCCATGAACTGATGAACAAGGAAGACCAACTTTCTCAGCTCCAAGTGGATTACTCTATCCTGCAGCAGAGGTTCTTGGAAGAGGAGGAGAAAGCCAAGAACATGGGCACAGAAGTTTTCCATCTCACCAAAGAACTGGAGGCAGCAAAGCGTCATAGCCGAGCACTAAGGCCTAGTTTGAATGGGAGGAGAATGGTTGACGTTGCTGTCACATCCACTGGAGTGCAGACAGAGGCATTGTCTACTGGGCCAGCCGAGGAGGATACCCCAGCCGTGTTTATAAGAAAGTCTGTTCAAGAAGAGAATCACATCATGAACAACATCAGACAGAAGTGCCTGAAGAAGCCAACAGAAAAGGGTGGCGCTCTTGAACGTTGCCCTTCATCTAGCAGCGACCTGGGTGTGAAGAAATCCTGGATTCCCTGGATGAGGAAAAAGGACAACACTGCTCAAGAGACCAACTTGGAAAAGCGTCTGCACATTAATGGAAATCATTTGCCTTCTGAATTGACCATGTCCCAAAAGCAAGGGCAGCCTTTACACATACGAGTAACACCAGACCACCAAAACAATATGGCCACTCTTGAGATCAGGAGCCCCACTGCTGAGGATGTTTTCTCTAGCTCAGTTCCCCTCAGCCCCAACCCATCTCAACCTAAATCCAGAATCACAATCATTCCTACCTACTCTGCTCCTACCCAGAAGAGAAAGTCTACCACTGGACCTCAGGGTCCCGAAAGAGCCAAGTCTCCAGTCACCATCACGACAATATCCAGAGCCAAGTCTCCAGAAAGCAGCCGAGCTCCCTCGTCTTCATCAGGAAGGCCATTGTCCCCTGTCTCCATTATGACAGTGAGCACTGCTATAGTGCCTGAAGCATCTGCCTCCCCAGAACCCCAGGAAATGACAATGGGCCGAGCTGTGTTCAAGGTTACCCCTGAGAAGCAGATGGTCCCAATGCCTATACGGAAGGGCCACAACAACACTAGTATCATCACCACCACTGATGATAACAGGATCCATATTCATCTAAGCAACAGCATCACCCCAAAGATGGTAGTCAGGCCGGTGGCTGCTGTAACAGAGGGCAAGGAAATGACTTTATCAACAGGGACAGTTTTACGCTCACCCCGCCAAATCACCACCACTGCTACCAGGAGCACACAGAGCAAAGTGATGAGCAGTATCACAATTTCCCCAGTTTCGTCCACCACTTCCAGACCCACACAAAGCACGGTAAGATTTACTTAAAGGTTCTGTTGATCCAAATTATGAAATAACATGTTTTCCTATTAACTTTGGTGTAATCTGTCCATTCTTTGAAATACCTGCCAATTACTCTCGATAATTCATAGACATTACTGCAAACACGTCACTGGAAGTGCTTGCTTGAGTAAGAAATCGATGAAAAGCAGATTTGGTTAAAAGTATTACCAATGAAAATTGCATTCACCCCCATTTTATTGACTTGTCTCATCTTTCAATGGTGGATATCTCAAAGCCTGTGCAAATTAACCCCAAACTGCTTTACTCGGTACCATGTGAATGAGAATTTTTTATTGCTTTATTTTTAATAGTTCAACATTTTGGGAAATTTTTGGACCTATTCACTTTTTGATGGGAGTTGAATAGCAACCATTTTGTTGCCTTTGGACAGCCAAACAGTTTCAATTAGTTTCCAGTGTTTGTTCTAAGCTACACTAACTGGCTTTAGGCTTATATTTAGTGTACAGACATGAGAGAGGTATTTATCTTCTCTCAGACAGAAAGTGAATATGCTCATATACCATAACTACTTCTTTAAGATGCATCAAGTCTTTTCTTCATTGTCTTAAGGGTGACAATAGTTCATATTCCATTTTACACATGGGATGTTTCATGAGGTAAATATGTTCACTAACAGCTTCATCTCACACTGCTAGGAAAAGGAGATGAAGCAACACAATGTTGGTGTTTTAGTGGACCGTATAATAAGCTCTTTGTTGAACAGCTTGATAGCGTGACAGAAGTGCCCCTATAGGCGGGCCTCAGAACAGCAGAGCTAATGATGTGGCCTTTTGCCACTGTGTTACAGTTATGCTGTAATGTGTAGTTGTTACTCAGTGTTTACATTCACAAACAGCCATGCAGGGCTCAGTGCCCTCTGGCTGACACAAAACAGCCTTGCACCACTAACACCGCTGTGTGTGTGTGTGTGTGTGTGTGTGTGTGTTCAAACGGTTCCTATAGCACATAAGAGCAGTTACATTGTTTAGAAAATCAGAATTCATTTTTCCTGTAATGGGTTTTGCCCCTTTTCCATTTTTTACACTTTATGTTCCCCACAAGAGTTCCCCTGTCTTCATTTTCCTGCCTGAGAAACTTTACTCTCTCTCCCTATTGTCAACAGACTGGGCATGATGCCCAGGCACCTCGCACAGGGCTGACCCGCATCCCAATGTCCAAGAGCCTGAAGACGGGGAAGGCTGTGCTGGGATCCCTGGGAATCTCGCCTGGGGTAAAGCTGGAGTCACGAGCTGAGAGTCAGTCTATGAGGATAGAAGTTAAAAAATCCACTGTGAATAACAATATTTTACAAAATGGAGGAAAAACCTGATTGACACAATAGTACCAAAACACATATTTAAATATGGTGCTTTAGAGAGATTATGACAGTTATGATGTCACTATACAACTCAGCCAGACTTATAAGGCACAGAGGCATTTTTGTAATTAAATAAACCATTCATTTCTCATTTTTGTAAATTCTTTTGTACTTGTTTGTTTCAAATCCATGCCTGCCATTTAGATGGAAGCATCTCTTTATTTACAGTGTGTATTGTGATGGGCATTTGGGTTTAATATTATATCAGACTGTGTTGTTACTAACTGCTTCATGCTTTGAGTGGTTGTCTCACATATTAATATCTTATAAGGATCAATTATAAGTCAAAATACTTGTTTTCATGTAAATTTTGTTTATTTTTTCTGTAAAGGATTTGTACTGAAGTATTTTAAATAAATGTGATTTTGAAGGGTAGTGTGACATGCTCGTTTATGTACAAAAATAAGCAACACAAATATGCAGCAAAGCCAGCATCAGAATTTAGTTCAACTTTGCAAACAGGCCAGATCAATTTCATATTAGTGTTTCATGTGTGTACCCATAGTTAGTCACTCTTTTACAGCAAAGACTGAGTACTCTTCGAATCTTCAAGGGAGGGCCTACTCCCAGATGCTACACTGGGTAATGGAGTCAATGACCAGGGGAAATGGTAAATGTGAGCCCCAGTTTTTTCACTTTGTTATTGTCACATGTATTGAAGCAGAAGCTCAATATACTAGTTTAATTTTATGATCATTAGTAAATTTAATTTACTAATTGATCATTTGTGATCAGGTGAAACTAGGATCATCACATATGAAAGGCCACAATAATCTTTAAAGTCAAGTCCAGACAAAACCGGTGCATTGTAAGTGGGGGATGTGGTGTTGCAGACCTTAACATGCTTTTATAACTGAATTAATAACATTGAAATATGTTATTTAAATTCCCCTCCTGAAGGCAATTTGCAGCGAAATAAAACTATATATATATATATTTTTTTTATTTCTTTCTTTTTTTTGTTTGCTGTTTCAGTCTCCAGTCTCTCATTTTAACTTCTCTTTGGATTATATGATAAAGATCTGAATTCCATTTGTGCTAAATCGCTTACCCTTTAAAATGAAAAGATAATTGAAATTTGAAGTTAATCTTAACTTTTTGTGCTGAATGAACTTGACTTTTTTGAATAATGGACACTTGAGTTTCTTAATTTGTGTAATTTGTTAACACTGAGACTAAATACAGTATATATTATTTATTAAATGACATAAGTGTAAGATATAAGTTTTTATATACGTTTTAAACTTGCAGAAATTGAAATTACGTGCTGAAAATTTCAAAAGGGGACAGTCAAACCACATCAATTTAGGGCAGGCAGATTGGTTCTCAACATAGCGTACATTTTGAATGTTATAAATTCAGTGCTAAAAATGTCTACATTAAATATTCAGTAGTTATTACATTTCCCAATTGTGTGTTTAATTGCTTATACATTTTTAAATCATGCAGGCTTCTTTGGCTTCCATACTTGTAATTCATTTTAAAACTGTGTCAGATCGTCAGATCTTCACGTTTAGCATCAGCTGTTTGTGCACAACAGACAATGTGAGGATGGGGCGTATTAATGTTCTGTGGTGATGTCACTGCTACGTTTCATCATCCTATTGGCTTAGAAGCTTCCGGCTTCTTCCTCTTGTATGAGATTAACATAACAGATACAGTCGGTATTACAGTGAGTAGATATTTTAATTATATAGAGGGTACAGCTCATCCCTTAGACACTTTTCCACTTTGCCTGAACGTTTCGCCTCTCGTTTATCGTGTGGGATTAACTAGGAACTGTCGACTGTCCACTAAAGTAGATTATTTTTGCTCGAAGCGGATTGCAGCCATGATGGCGTCAAGCTACAACGCTAAGGAAGAGGACGGACACCCCTCTGGTGCTTCGAACCACGGAGGCGCAGTGGCAGCGAAAAGTAAAAAGCCGGACAACACTGCGTTCAAGCAGCAGAGACTACCAGCCTGGCAGCCCATCCTGACAGCAGGCACCGTGCTGCCTGCTTTCTTCGTTATCGGTCTCATCTTCATTCCCATCGGCATCGGCCTGTATGTTTCATCAAACAACATCAAAGAGTTCGAGGTACAGTACCGTCTGCCTGTGTTTTAACCAGCTAACTTTAAAGCCACTGCGGACCAGCTTCGACTAGGGTTTTCTACACAGTCCAGTTCAACCGAGGTAACGTTAACTAAGGCGACAGTAAGCCGTGCAATTAACGTTAGCTAACTTAACTGCTGTGATGCTGATACCTTAATAGCTAGCTTGACATACTTCTGGATAGTGTCAGACTTTGCCATGTTGAAATTACCATATATATAATAGACTCAGTGGTCAGTTCATTAAGTAGCTAGCAACGGATGGGCTAAAACCCCTGCAGTCTAAAAACAGCACTGTGATGAAAGGTGTTCAGTTGGGTTGAAACCGTTTTAAAAATGTGTAAACTTGTGATCATTTGGAGGCTTCAGTTACTGGTACTGTAGTGTAATGAGAAGTGTTTCTAGTATTGTGTCCACGCATTTAATGTTATTTCAAAATGTTAGAAACACTTTAGTATTACACACAATTTATATCACAGAGGGGAGACATACTGTTAGAAAACCCTTTTAGTGTAACATCCCTCTTGGTATCAGTAGGGCAAAATATTAGAAAAACTAAAACAAACACAAAAAACTACAGCTTCCAAAATAACCTTTAAGTTGAATGACAAGTGGAATTTATGGCGGCAGTTATAATTCCGAATTAGTTTGAGTAGCCTACTTGTACTGAAAAAAATGGCTACTGTGTTTAAATGAATATGGAAGAGTAAACAGTATGAAATGGTATTTATTTTAGCTGGGTGTATTTAATATGTTCAATTCTGCTGTTTTTGTTATTAACTAAATCTGCTTATTTTCAGATTGATTACACTGGTGTGGATAGTTCTGATCCATGCTACGGCTGTGCAAACAACTTTAGCTGGAACAGCACAACACCATGTGTCTGCTCTTTGTCCTTCACACTGAAGCAGCCATTTGAGGTGAGCAGCAGCTTACATGCGCATCCAATGAATAATACATGCGTCAGAATTGATAGTGTAGCTTGAAGTGCAATAAAAGGAAAAAAAAAAGACTGCTCTCCTGACACTAAATGTCCATTAAGAACTATTTAAAGTCCAAAGAAAGGTACACTCAAGGTTTGTTTGGAGCCAGTCATTATCATTGATTATTCTACTCTTAAAATATGCAGACAAGCAACTTTCAGAAAGCTTTTATTGATTCATTATAAAAGCTCTCAGCCAGCTGCATTTTCATCTCAACAGTTTCCTGTTAAGACAACCCAGTGTCACTAAGTACTGCATAGATTTAGGTTATGATTTAGCATAACTGCATTTTTTGTTGCAACTTAAATCAAACAAGGATCCATCTCTATCCATGTCATTTTAAAACATAAAGAAACCTATATTTTACACATGTAAATCGAGCTATACAGATAGAGCTGATGATCTAAAGAATCACTTGAGTGTCACCTTGCTGATGTACTTCCTGCCTTTACTGATATACTCTGTCTATAACACAATCTCTCCCTCCCTGCAGAGCAATGTTTTTATGTACTACGGCTTATCCAACTTCTATCAGAACCACAGACGCTATGTGAAGTCCAGGGATGACAGCCAACTGAATGGTGACCTGACAGCTTTGAAGGTAGAACCTTTAAATTTTGTAGTTATTACATGTGGTTTCAACACATGCCTCTTGCTTCAGTTTAACACTGGCTGCTTTTTACAGAACCCTAGCAAGGAATGTGAACCGTACCGTACAAGTGAAGGACAGCCCATTGCCCCATGTGGGGCAATAGCTAACAGCCTTTTTAATGGTAAGTGAGTCGCGATAAACAACTCGTCAGCAATGTATTTCTACTCATGGATTCAACTGGAATCTTGTCTGACCATTGAAATGCTTATTAAAAGCTCTGTACATAATAAAACTCTGACATCAGTTTGCAGAAGTTCACATGATTTGCTGTACTTCCTTAATGCAAAAATGATTAATGTAATTCTTCTCTGTTACAGACACTCTGGAGCTGTATCATATTGATTCCAATGGCACCAGAAATGCAATTCCTCTGGTAAAGAAAGGCATTGCCTGGTGGACAGACAAGCATGTAAAGTTCAGAAATCCTGGTGGAAACAACAACCTTACCGCAGCTTTCCAAGGTGATTTTAGTAAACTGTGCGCAGGATCTTTTAGGCTCATAAACACTTAAGTTGCAGTGACTAGCTTGGTTTTGTCTTGTTCTTTCTCAGGCACCAATAAGCCAGTGAACTGGAGAAAGCCAGTGTACGAGTTGGACCCATCAGATTCTGAGAACAACGGCTTTATCAATGAGGACTTCATTGTGTGGATGCGCACGGCTGCGTTACCCACATTTCGCAAGCTCTATCGCATCATCCAGAAGAAGTCTAGCACAATCCCCACTCTACCCAGTGGCAATTACGCCTTGGACATCACTTACAGTATCCTTTTGAATTATAGCCAGAATCAAAACTAGAGCTAGGCTGTAGGGTTTGATTTCTTTATGTAAAGCTTGTAAAGGTTATTATGTAGAAACACACATCTTAAATCACATAGATTGGCTTTAAATTTACAAATCCTGTCTACAGCTAGTGACAAATCCAAACTTAGTGAACAACAAAACACCTAAACAACATCAGTAATATCTGAACAAACTGAATTTAGCTTGTTGTCAGCCTGCCGTCAAAAGAGACCCGAAATATAGAAGCTTGCGAATCATGCGCAGACACATCCTGCAAGGTCCTAAAGCCAACAAGTAAACTGAAACTAGTGTTACTGTACAGAGCCAAACTGAAAATTGGCCATGTGACATTGTTGACCATTTACAAGCAAAGAATGTACCGAAAAAATGATTAGCAATTAATTAATCGCTTTATGGCTTTCAGTAGATTCGTATGGTTGTATGATCTCATTATATCAGGGTTTTACAAACCTTTATAATGATTGACTAAAACTATCAAGCCTGAAGTTTTCGCTTTACACACATGAAAACCTTGAGATCATGTAACAGTGAGACACAGTTTATTGCTTTGAACATTTGTTTGATTATTCTAGGTGACTATACATTTATATGAACTTGAGAATGCCGAAGACAAAAAAATACTTCAGAAGTTGTAAAATATAAATGATACTGTGGTATTCAGGTGTACAGTAATGATGAAATGAATAAACTGTAATGTTGACATGTTATAGACAGATACCAGGATTTTAGACTCATAATATATATACTGTTATAGTTACACAGCTTGTAAACAGGGGGTGTCAAATTGTTTACACTGTGTTGAGCTCTCAGGGCCACTGTACATTTGCCATAGTGGAATATATCTGATATTAGAAATGATCCGTTGTACATCTCTCTTTACTTTTCTCAGAGCAGCAAGGGCATTGTAAATGTTTAGACTACTTATTGATCCTGTTGTCAAATGTATTTTTTTTTCCAATCCAGAAGCTCCGGTCCTTTTTCTTTAACCATGTGTAACCAGATTACCCAGTGCTCAGCTTTGATGGTCGCAAGCGCATGATCTTGAGTACCATCTCCTGGATGGGAGGAAAGAACCCCTTCCTTGGCATTGCCTACATCACCGTGGGCTCGATCTGCTTCTTCCTGGGTGTGGTTCTACTCATCATCCACCATAAATATGACACCCGTAACACCAGTGCAGATATTCCAAGTTAATCTGTTCGAGTATCGCCTTTCCCTGTCTCTGCATGCATGGGTGACCCCAAGGGGACGCGTTCTGGACTGCTTGTTGATTTTTTTTTAATTTTTTTTGGCGTGAATACACTGGTCTATGTTATTGTCTGTTGTGTGTTTGTGCAAGGACAGCAGTAATTAATCAAAAGCTGTGTTTAAGTGTAACTAAGGCAAAGGATTGGTGCTAGAGTAGGTGTCTTTGTGCACATAGCTTCATGTCAGCTGCTGAGAATGTCACTGTCCTGTATTCAAAAGAAAGTTTTTATCTTCTATTTGTCTTAACATTATAAACGTATCTGTTTTATTTTAGCAACGCTTTGCGAATGGCTTGGCTATTGAAGGATGTAAGTATTTTAAACGCAGGTTTTTGTCTATACTCTGTACTGTAATATGTCCTGCTGATGAATGTACCATTATAATTCATTGACATACCTCTGTGGTCTTTGAGATTACCTTGAATATAGGATGGCATAGTCATTGCTTGTGTGCCGTTTATTATGGTAAACATTGATGTTTAACAAGAAGAACTTTATCCTTGGAGAGTCAAAGAATACTCAAGACAAGTTGTACCAAAAGTGGGGATCCCTCTGTTGTGACTGGTTCTATAGAGACTGAGCCAGTCATTTGGCATCTTTTTAAATTTAGACTCTAATGCTTAATTAATGATTGAAACGTACAATGTCCAGTATTCTTAACTCTAAAACTCTGGGTAGCATCTCTGCATTCTTCAATGTTGACCAAATGATATGCACTTTAAAAGTGTCACGTTGGTTGTTTTCCCCCTTGTTTCACTTCATGTTATGTTAAAAATATTACGATCCCGATTCATTTACATTAAGTAAATTGTTTGAACTATACATTTATGGGTTTTATAAGGTTTGTAGGGTCGAATTAAACAACTTCCTGACTGTATTGGTGTCATGTGATTTATTGCAGAGCACTACCACTACTATTTTGTGGATGTTTTCTTTATTTTTTATCGCAATAAAATTGTCATATTAATTATTTTTTATATTAAGAATTATTAACATAACACTAATAATAACAAACTCACGCGACCGGATGTGACAGGCCCACCAAGGGATTGTGGGAAGTCCGTCCTTGTGCTGTGCCTTTACCTGTTAGCTTACCCTGACACACAACTTTGCCAAAATGTACAGGCAGTTTATGGTAAGAGAGCCGTTTAATCTGTTGTAATGTTATTTAGGATAAAACGTTACTGTGGTGTAATAGTTGTAAATGTTTGCATAGTTTCTGATTAACGTTACGATTAACTTAAGTTACCTAGCTAAACTTTTCAAACTATCTTAGCTAACGTTAACTTAAGCAGCAAAGTCTTACCATGAAATTAAGTTATTTAATTTAATAAATAACGTTACATGTGTTATTCTCGTGATATGTCATTGCGTGTTTAACGTTATAACTAACAGTCGCCCTGTTTCGCAGGACGCCAGCTAAAACCTGGTAGGTTAAGGAACAAGTCGAGCGTTAAAGTGAGTCAGGTTGAAGTTCGTTAGCGCATGTGACTTTAATGATCCACGAAGCTATCGACCTTTTTAAGGTGTATCGATTGCCTCGCTTCAACTCAACAAAAAAATACACATGACCACCTTGCGCGTAGTGTTGATGTTTTTTTGTTGTTGAGTCGTTATCACACGCGACGTGCTCATCTAACGTTATCTGCCACATAAAACACTGTGAATGCCTCCCTAACAAGGTGAAAGTGAATATATTGAGGTTGTCACTTTCCAGGCGGACCATCACTGGCAGTGCATGCAGACAGGTTGATAACACTGTGAAGGTCAAACAAAAACTGTTTCAGGTAGGGTTAATCTGCTTGAGGACAACCTCTGTAAATGTATGATCCCATCAGTATCCAATCAGATCTTTGTAACAGTGTTTCAGAGGCTGCGTGACTTCTGTAGGCCACAGGAGCAGTCTAGTCTTATGAAGAACTTGCTTTTTGACACTTGGAGTGACATGCCTGAACAAAAGTGAGATGATAGATTGGGAACTGAAATGTGTAAATATGTATTCCCTTACCCTAAACAGTAGGGGAGAGCCGGGACGATTGAAACGCGGGACGAATGAAACGCAGCGATTTTCTCGGGGCCCATACAAGTCTGATATGCCAAACTACCTCAGCACATACAGTCCACAGTAATTAACAGAACAGGGAAAAATCAAGTGGATCCGTTACACTTTCACAGAGTTATATGAAAGAAGCTGTTTTCAACCACGTAAAGTAAATTCACTCAAGCGATCTTTTTTTTTTTTTGAATGTTTAGTACATCCTGAAGTTTTAAATGTCAAAGTTTTACAGTTTAGAAGCTAGTGAAGTTTAAACGTGAGGAGTCACTGTGTGAGTTTGTAATTGTGTATTAAGAAGGGCAGTGTCAAGCTTTTTAAATAAAAACAATAAAAACAAGAATAAGAATAAACTATTTAAATGTACTGTATATCGTTGTGTTTCATTCGTCCCTCCCCTGTGTTTCATCCGTCCCGCACAGTAGGGACGAATGAAACAGTGCGCACCTTTCCTTCAAAGTGAAATTATACTGAAGTCGTTCCACATTTTAACAAGATAACACC
>JAPMOB010229899.1:0-10867 GCA_029875015.1 Lepomis gibbosus | reverse complement strand
CCCCACCCGCATCCCCACAAACTGAAAACACACATTTCACCAGTGTAGACATTTTCTTCTTCCTCCTGTTTAAACCTCACAACTCAAAAGAGACGCATGACCGCCGGAGCAGCTAGCTGAATGCGCGTTTCTTCATCATGGTGAACTTGCTGACTGGCCCAGCAGGTGCAGCGGGTTCACTTGACACACGACCCAAAAAAAATGAACTTCTCGGGAGAATTAAACATGTCTTACCACTTTGCTCCCCCAGAAAGACGAGTTTGAATTTTCTTAAAGGGTTCCCAAAGTCACTGCCCACGGACATTTTGCGGAGGACGAGGTGGGGAACTCTGGACACCGGAGGACAGTCTGAGTGTACTTCCCACTCGAGTTCGGTGTTGGTCGGTGAGGATGCTGGTCGGAAAAGGCGGTGATGTTGCTTTCTGTTCAGCCCCGCTCTCTCTCTCTCTCTCTCTCTCTCTCTCTCTCTCACTCTCTTCGTGATGGGAACACACTGCTGCTGCACCGGTCCGTGACGCTTGGGGTGTGTTTTTTTTTATTTTTTTACCCGAGGGCTTCTGAGCATGCGCGGCCTCTCCTCATTCCCCGTTGAACTGACAGTCGTGATATAAAATGACGTCATGTGAGTCGGAGGAGAAGGGGAGGGAGAGGCAGACATGTCAAATGTGCTGCAGGGCTGCACTTTCATCTGTCGGCAACATAGGTCTGAGAACTTTTTCTCTTGTTCCAGCACAAATTATAAGGACACTAGAGTGCTAAGCAAAAAAAGCAATCAAGCTGGTGTTTAACACCACACTTTACTACACTATTCCGGTAGGTCAACTTCTGAGATATTTTAAAAAGAATGGTCAAAATGGACGCAGGCTTCTACAATTTCCAAATGCAATTCGATCTTTCAAATACCCTCCTGGCACGTTTGCAATACAGGCTTTGTATTAAAGATTTGTAGTTTCCAGGACAAGAAAACAACTCTGATGACATCAATAGGGTTATTTTCTCACACATCAGAAGGCCACAGAAAACATTATTCAATATAAGTGAATGCTATGCATTAGCAAGTATGAATTATATGGGTATTCAATGGTGCAAATTTGCAAATAATTAAAATACCAAAACCAACCGACATGGAGTAAACCTGGGAAATTTGAGGTTGCTCATTTTGCTGGATTGGTTATCCAGCCTTTCCAGACATAAAGACAGAAATGAATAAATGATTTGATTAATTCTACTATATACATTTTTTATTAACCAGTAATGCTTACACATGGATGCACGCTACTGTAATTCCACCCATATTAACACACCAATAGATGGCATTGTGTGTAGTTAATTCAGTATATGAGTAACAGTGTATTGACATTGCAATAAATTCAGTGTTATATGTGATCATATATGAAATGAGTATTGCAGTTATCACAAATGTCTCCGTGTATGAGACAAACATCTATAAAAAATAAACTTAAATATTAAGCTACTATAGTTAATAGTTATAGAATATGTTCCCCCCTGGAAATAGAAACCTGAATAGATTCCTACCTTAGAGGAACAAGTTATACACAAAGTTACTTATCTGTTGTTTGATTTTATCAGTCTGGTCAGATGCATGTAAAATGTTGTGAGGTACCACACAAGAGAGGTCTTTTAGCTGTCCTCTCTTAACGTGTAATGCACAGATCATACTGTCAGAGTAATTCCAATCAGAGGCTTTAAAGCATTCAAATACATCAGACATTTTCCCTTTCAGAAACTTCAACCAGTGAAGCACCACATAGGTAAGTGGGCCTACACAAATTGAGGTCAGCATTGGCCATTCCTTGGCTGTGGCTTTCTCCCACAGACACAGCTTTGCTCGGCACATTGTTCTCCAAAATGTTCAACACCACAGCAAAGCTTTAAGACATAGAGAGGCTTGGATCAAGAAGGATGCTCGGCAGGGTCACAGTAGGCCTTCAGGCTTCTTCTCCAGACTGTACTCCTGGGTCCGTTGCACCTTCCACCCCAGCATCATCAATAGGACGATGCCCATGACCTTATAACCCACCTGTAAGCCCAAGTACCTACAGGGGTCAGACAAATAAAGGAAAATGACCGTCAGCTGTGATGTGGACATACTGCCTGCATGTATGTGACGTGCTCTCAGTGATAAGATTTCTAACCGGTTCCTAAAGATGTCGTTGTCATAGTAACCACAGCTAAACTTCTTTCCGCACACGTGCTTCCACCAGATGCATGACGTATCAATGGCCATCCCAAACAGAGCAGGGGCAGGTAGCCAGGCTGAGAGGGAGAAGAAAGTGTTGTTCAGGGTAAACAAATTTTTATCCCCATATGGTTGAGCAAGAGCCACTATAGGGCAATCCGACATGTCCTAAAAAGAAACCTATGATAGAATACTTATAGTACAAATTAATCAAAATCAATTAGAATCCCTAGTTTTGTTGTGACACCCAATAGCAGCCACACATACCAGTAAATTAGGAGGAAATTTGAAACTGAATTGTACACAGACCTTAAGCGTGCAACATTAAATGAATAAATAAGTGATTAAAATCAATATATAAATAAATTTACCAATCATTTGTGAAATAATTTAAGAAATTTGTAAAACTCAACTCATTAAATCAACTTCCCTATTTTCATAATTTCTGGTGTTTATTTTTATTTAATTTTCAAAATAACAAGTTTAAAAAATATATAATTCATAATGACATATTTTTGATTGCATTTCATGTTGCATTTTATTTTATTATGTCACTTTTCATGATTTCACTTTTTTTTCATTTAAAATTCCACAATTCTATAATGAAATAAAAACAATTGTCTATAAAAAATAAGAATGATGAAATAACATTTCATACAAAGAGTTGAGTTTTAATAATTTCTTCAATTACTACACAATATTTTGGTTCATATACACATTTTACACAATTTCTATATAATATAGAATATATTTATAGTTATTTATTGGACTTGGAGCTCAATTCATTTGTGAACTTTGTTGAGTTTCAAAATAAGATGGGTATTATGGGATTTGGGGGCTCTATTGGGCATTTCGACAAAAGGAAGTGTATCATTAACAAATGAATTCAGTTAACACAGGTATTCATATTCGTGTCACTACATCACTTGCGTCCTGACTTACCTAATACTCTCATGAGTAAAAACTGAATTCCTATAGCAAATGACTTCTCTTCAGAGGGAACAGATCTGAATGAATAGGAAAAGAAAGTCAACACATGTATTTTCTATTGGTGTAAAGTTTCTTTTTTGAATACAACACAACAGTGGCAGTGATAAACTGGTAAATTAGTTTTTATATTGTAAAACTTCAATTAAGAGCCCAGGCTTTTATTTGCTTCAATCACTGAACTGACCCTGCCTATATTTGGGACAGGCCTTTAATTCCTATCTCACAAAACTCTTGCTCAGGAAAGACGGGAAATAGGCTACTATCAAATTGTCTATTTCAACCACTATGAATGTTGATGAGAGGCGAGAGAGAGAGTTTTGTAAAAACCAGAACACAATAAGTCAATACTATATCACCTAATACAGTATTTGTAGGAAGCTAGATTTAAATATAAGCTTCACGTGTTTTGCATTTTGAACTTATTTTGAATATATAAAATGTATGACAAATAAATATGTGAATATGCTGTAATTTATCGTCATCCATTCTCACCTGAGCACCATCATGTACATGGGGTTGTGAGTGAAGCAGGCAATCAGTGACGCCAGAGAGATGACAAGCATGAAAGGGAGAAGATAATGTGGGCAGTTGTTCGGACAGGGAGCTGGGCGGGCATGACTCTGGCTCCCAGATATACACCTGCAGTTGGTATATAGCTGTATACCAGGAAGAAAGCAAAGGAAATATTAATGTTGTGAAGAAAATGTTATGTTATATTGTACTACATCTGCTGCAATACTTATTTTACCCACTTGGGACTGCAGTTAGACTTTTCTGGAAATCCGCTTACTTGCTTTCTTGCTGCATATTAGATGAGATGTTCGATACCACACTCATTTCTGTATGCTAAATTGGAATTGGAAACAGGAGTCTCACGGTGATGACTCCAGGCAGTCACAGCAACCAACCAAGTTCCAGCATGTAATAGGGCTGGACGATATGGCCAAAAATGTTATCACGATAATAAGTTTCATACTTTCGATATCGATAATAATCTCGATAAGTACCAAATAGTTATTTCTTTTAAGTTTAAAGGCCGATTTTGCCAAACAGTGGATCACTTCACAAATCTGAGGTAGAACATTCAAAACAATTGTGATAAAATCTTTGTCAACAAATATGCACGAGTAAAATTAAGTAAAAGCTTTCAGTCCTTTTTCCTCAACAAAAAAAACATCTTAATACAAAAATTAGGTCCTAATTCGTGCATGATTTAAGTGAATTAAATCAAACATTTATTGAATATTTATTGAACATTTGTTAGATTGTTATTGAAAAAAATTATATTGCGATAATTATTGTTAGTGTTTTATTGTCCATCCCTAGCATGTAACCACTACTACTAATTTTACAATTTACCGCTTTTGGACAGAGTCAGGCTACCTGTTTCCCCCCTGCATGCACGCTTAATGCTAAGCTAAGCCAACTGTCTGCTGCCTTAGCATACATGCATGAGAGTGGTATCAATCTTCTCAGCTAATAATTCTCAGTAAAGAAAGTGAATACGTTTAAATCCCAAACTGTTTAAACATTTAGTACATTTAGCATAGGTTTAAAGTAACAAAAGTAACAATGATATAGAGCTTGAAACAGTAACAAAAGACTTCATATCACCTGAATGAATGGATATATTGTACTACACTGTCATGTTAACACAGACTGCTGCCAAAAAGGCAGCATTCTAAAAACTGACTTGCCAACATATGACACAGGAAAGGCTAGATTCTTGCAGCTTTAAAACTCACTGTTAATTTTAATAGATTTTAATGGACTTCCCCCACCAAACATTACCAAATGTATTTAGACCTTTGTCTAGAATCTGACTGAGTCCCACCTTTAGCCGTCCATTTGCCATTTGAGTCCACAAGAAAAAATAATATTTCTGTGATTTATTGGGATTCATCTATTAAGCTAGCTGAAGCCGTCTGGGTTTGAATTGCAGTATTACACAGTGGGCTTACATGCTCACTGACTCAAACTGACTAATACTCTATTAGCAGTCATACAATCCACCTACTGGAGGGTTATTCACAAGTTGTGACATTTAAAATTATGCTTTGTCCCTCTTAAAACACCTTCTATATGCTCTGTAACAAATAAGCATTGATTGGACATTGATTGTGAGCAGCAGAGTGGTCTCTGCTGTGACTTCTCCTAGACTAGAAACTCCTGGCTGATGAGACACATTATGTTTTGTAGGTCCAGGACCTCATATCACTGCTGATATTAAATCATTCTAAGTACAGTTTGGCAAAGTCAAAAATACTTGGACATTGAACCCAAATGCTTTGTGACTCAAATCTAAGAGGCATCTAGATCCAGAGTCACTTCCTGTTCCAAGTATCTACTTAAAAATGTTTAAATATCAAGTCTACCCCATGAAGAGAAGATTTAAACTCTCAATGCATTCCCTGCAGCACTCTGTCCCTGAGTTCACAGTTAAAGGTTAATTACACCCTTACGGGGTGATTTACAAACTCTGTGGTTGAACAAGAACCAGATGCTTATTACTTCCCACATTTCTTCCCACACTGAGAAAAAATTGAGAATACCATAGAAGAAAATTAGAAACATTTTGAACACTTATCCCTGCTGTAAAAACAAATTTACTTATCTTAGATCTTTTAGATACCAATTTAGTTTTCATTAAGCTTATCTGGCATTCCTATCTTACAAGATTACTCATCAGGTAATTTCACTGATTACTCTTGATGATCTACTGTAAAATCTTATTGTCACACAAATATTCCCAGCTAAAAGTCACGTTTTATTTATACCAAACCCTATCACAACAAGCACGTCTTACTGACTTGTCATATGTGTTTCATGTAAAGTACAGTATTATGTATGTTAAAACCTGCAGGTATTTATTCTGTGGGAGGAAAGAATGAACATGTGCTTATAGGAGGCACTAACCTGAACCCTGTGGGTGCTGTTGGGGTCTTTGGTGAAGTTGGTGCAGCCTGCATGACAAGGAGAAATATACTCGACACCATCAGAGCCACACACAGGGTTGAAGGCACTGGCAGGACAGGAGCAGTTGGAGTAGCACAAGGATAGAGACCTGTGGAGTGCAAAGAGACAGAGAGTCAAACAAAAACAATTTCAGAGCTAATGTTTGTAGTCTGTGTTTCATTAACATGTATTTGCTTCTGACTCAAATCCCAGTACAGTTTGTCTGCAAGTGATAAAGTCACAAAGGTTCAAATATTATGTTTCCAATATGTTTAAGATGTAATATACACAAACATATAAAACTATACAGAAAACTGAAAACAAATCAAGCTACTTGTTATGCTATTTTAAAACTACACAGTAATTAATTTTTCTTTAGTCTCAGCATTTTAATCATTTCATCTTATTGATGGCATTTTGTTTAGGCTGCTGTCAGATCATTAAAGCTACCTGGTGGAGTTTTTGATCATTAGTTTAGTAGAGCAATGTTTTAATGAGCTGGCTGATTTGTTTGTATCTTGTGCAAAACGCACAAGGATGCACATGTTTGCACACAAGCACATAACAACGCAATACACCTTCTGGTCACCAATTTCCCAGGTGAGGCCCTTTGTCTAATCTACAGTCAGCGGCTATAATGCCAATAAACAAAGAAATGTACTAACAAAAGGCAGGGAGGACAACCAGAAGACCATGTTTGCTAGCTACTGGGTAGGATGTAAATTTGGTTCAAAATGCTGACCTATGAATGGTTGGGCATGCACTTTAGCCCAATTCTTGGCCAATGAAACCTATAATTTACACATTCATTTACACATTCATCAAGGCAAAAGCTAACAAAGAATTGGGATTATGCTGTAGCAAGTAGGCATGTCCCGATCAGGTTTTTTTGCCCCCGAGTCCGAGTCATTTGATTTTGAGTATCTACTGATACAGAGTCCTGATCCGATACTTCTATAATTCTTAAAAAACAGATCCAGGATGTTCCTTATTTGTTATTTAATTCACCTTATTTTAACATTCAACAACTCTGTTAACAAACAGAGCACGTCTGTGAGGTAGCCTGAGCAATCAAGTAATAAATAACATAAATTCTTCATTTTGGACTTTAGTGCAACAGTAAATAAAAATATGAGAATATGTATACATTTATATCCGAGTCCTGATCGGGAGGTAACGTCCGATTCCGATCAAGTCTGAAACAACGTGATCGGATCTGATTTCCGATCTCGTGATCGGATCTGGACATCCCTAGCAGCAAGTGTCCTGCCTACTCCCTGTGTCCCTCATATTTCAGAAAAAAAAGTTCAAAATGATAGAAATGTTAATGTTACTAGTGCTAAAGATACACATTTTGTTATAGTGCACAATAAAATGCTTTTGAAAGTAACATTTCAAAATATTACCGAGCTCGGGGACATTTTTGGGCTATCATGTGTTTTCTAACATGCTGTGTCTTGATTGAACTGTATCTGAAAAAAAAAGTATTTCACTGAAGCTAGGCTGGATGTGTGACTGTGAGTACATAGGAAAAAATAAAGAAAAGTCCCAAAAACTCAACTAAACACTGCTGTTCGCATGAAAGCACCATCATAAGACTCCTCTCACTCACCCATACTGCCCGATTTGGTAATGATTGACCTCTGAGACTTTCTGTGTGGGGCAGCCCATGAAGAAGAGAGGGATACAGAGGAGGGTGGAGATGGTCAGCATGACAACACAGAAACGTGGGATGGTCTTCTGAGAGAGACCTGCCCTCTTCATGATGACCCCGCCTATCAGCATCCCCACCGCCACTGCTGGCAGATTCACAGCACCTGGAAAACATAGATTCTTTAATAATCTAATAATAAAAATAATTAATAATAAAAAAGTAGAGATGGCATTTATTGTCTACTTAAGATGTCCAAAAATTTCCTGCACATCATGTGCTATTTTATTTATTTGCGGGCAAATAGAATTGATTGATTTGAATTATGTAATAGCTGACAGTGATTGCAAGCAATTGACTGAAAGGACAATAGTGATCAATTATAGGATCTTTTCCTGAAGCCCCATCTTTATATTTGCGCTCCCACAATACCCACCTACTATCAGGCTGCTGTAGGCGAGCGAAGCACCATACTGTCGCTCCAGAAACTTGTTCAGGAATGTAGAGAAACCTGCGATCACTGAGGAGAAGCAGCACTGGGCCAGGATCAGCATCAGGAAGAGAGGGCTCAACAGGAGGTGGACAAACATTCTGGGAAACACTGATCAGACACATACAGACACACTGATTATTACACTGATAAAGAAAATGGCTTCCGCATCCGTTACAGAATGTTAACATTGTAAAAAGGTGTTGAGTCAGTTTATGAAATTTGCACGTGGAACCTTCGCAGCCTGAATATAATGAACTTACTTTTGAGGAATTCAGTTAAAGAGATATCTGGCTTCTTGAAGTCATCATTCATGTCCGTTTCAATTCCAGTCACCTGGAAAATAAAATGTAGATGAACATACTCCCAAAATGTCTGTTTTTGTTTCAGTGCCTAGGGTTATGCAGTTATGTTGTGTATCTGTAACAATCTGTTTTATGTAATTTATTTACAAAATCACTTGCTTCATATATATTTGTAAATATGAGGATGAATTTGACCAAGCCTTTGTTTTTTTCTGACATGAACTGGAAGATTTAACTGGGGTTGGATTTTTCCAATAAATAAGAGAAAAGACAAATGGCAGAGACATGAAAGAGCCTGAAAGTACACCCTAAACCAAGTATTCACTGGTTGGAAAAGAGAGACATTTCCTAATAGGTGCCTTAATGCTGATAAGCTCTTACCAGCTGTTTCATTCTAGGCTTATGTTTATTTTCACATTTTTCTCAAGCAGATAATAATGAATTTAAGCCAGAATAATAACAACTTTATTACATTTTTACTGCAATCAATTGCATTAGATTAATGACCCTCAGCCTGCCCAAAGACTGTTGTTATCAAGTGACAACTTCGCAGTGAGATTTATATCAAATTGGTCCAAAATGGAGACATTTACATCCTTATAATTCAAACATTTTTTAACAGGTCAAGTCCTGGGTAAAGCTGAAAGAATGTGTGTGTGGGGGGGGGGATCTGGCTTTATCTTATCTATGACTAATGCTGTCTGCAGATAGAGACAGAAATAAGTACAAAGTACAAATCACGTCTTGGGAATTGTGTTCAGGGATATGTGTTTTATAATGTGCATTTATATGTTAACACCATATGGTTAACAGTGGGAAGCCTTGTTTTGTACCATGGAGATGGTTTAAAAACGATGAGGAAAACTAAAATGCAATGCTGACATTAAGCCAGTAGGTGTCAGTAAAACCTGAGCGATATACTGTAGTTTCACACAGTCCGAAACATCCACTCAATGACTGTTAGCTGTTTTGTTCCCTGTGAGTGGGAGTGTGACTTACATCATCTTCTGAAGGCATTCTACGAGGGAAGAAGAAGTAGGGAATGGATGTGAGAACCAGGCAGCCGGTGGCGATGAGCAGCCCCATCCACCAGGCCCCGATCCAGCGGGGATCCCCGTGTCTTAGGTCTAATTCAGCTCCTGCGGGAAACAGCAAGTCATCAGATACGGCAGTGAACCATCTTTCCTGCTTTGATCTGACCATAAAATAACTTCAGGATGCCTTTAAAGACCTAGTCATTACCTAAACCAGTTCTATCCACGTCCACATAGATCCGCAGCATGACTGAGCCCAGCAGGTATCCAACGGCAGGCCCGAATACAGATACAGCAAACAGGATGGCTGTGAATGATAAAAGGGGCAGTGAGGCAGAGTTCTGAAGTTTCTGTTGAGCTGTTTTGTAATTTTATCGGCGAACCGTGACCGTACAATTATAAAGGTTCAATGTTACTTTTTTGTTATATATGGCATTGTCATAGGACATTATTCTTTGACAAATTATTAACATTTTACTTTGGCTTTTATGCATTAATGGACCTAAAATAAAATGAAAGGAAAAGGCTGTATCTCCAAAATCAATCTGTAACTTGGTTCTACAAGGTTCCGCCTGCAAAGCACCAATCAGTGCTGCTCAAATTGTTCACAGCAGAACAAATGAAGTTTAGGTCACTCTGTGACTGTGGGTTAAGTGGCTGAAAAAAAATCAGGAACAGCTACTCATTCACAAGTTTTGAAACCTGAAAAGCATATATAATAAAAGAGAGCTTTACTGCATCAGTTTTGCTATATGGGATGTGAAAAGCACTGAGATCACAGATAGAACTTTATATATATATATATATTCAAGGTCATAAATACTGATATTAAAAATCTTCACCCTTGTATATTAAAGAGTTTTAAAGCCTAAACAATGACCTGGGGTAACACCATGACCCTCAGATTGTGGTCTCTTTATCTGAACAAATAAATCTACCTCTGAACTACAGGCCACTCACCTATGTAAACAGGGGAGTTGCCAGGTTGAGCGAAATCATCTATGTAGGAAATGCCAAACGGCTGGATGGGCACAGAACCCACACCGAAGAGCAGCTGAGCACTGGCCATGAGCAGCCACAAGGTGTTAGTGTCGGCCAGGCGCCTGGTCTCCTCGCGCCCACAAGACTCCAGGTTGCTTGAGTTGCCCTGATTGCAAATGTCGTGGCGATCTGGATCACAGCAGGTGGTCGCACACGGACGGACAGGGGGTGGGGGAAGACAGTGATAGTTAATGACAGGCA
>JAPMOB010229898.1:0-15660 GCA_029875015.1 Lepomis gibbosus | reverse complement strand
CACCGGCCGGTTAGGTTTTATGACGGTTGACCACATTGGAGGCAGATTGACAAACGGTCAGAATCAGACTGATATTTCTCTCGTCTGCGACGATATTTATTACAATCAGGCTACAATTGTTTTTACATGAGTAGACGTTATGTATTCAGACTTTTGAAGGCTACAAAATGTTTGCAAGACAACATTCAGGTGTATTTTCACTCTATATGTCGTGACAATGTTTGCCGTTTACCCATAAGATCCTTGGTCACCACCAGTCCTCCTGTCTGCTTCTGTGGCTTCTCTCCTTCAGCAACTAGTCCTGAAACACAGAAAACCTCATCACTTCCACGATTAACTCTGTTTCCATTATTCATCAGTATAACTCCATCTCCCTAAAGTGCAGTGTGTGTCAGTCAGAATTTGCTGTAGGTGCCGCCTCACCTTAATGAGGACATTTTTCACTAAGGGAACCCTAGTTAGGAAAAAACAGACACCTGTATTTTGACAGGAAATGAAGTGTCTTCTTATTGTCCGGTGGCGCACCGATGTTAAAGTAGTTCTGTTTTAAATGAGGACAAGTCTCTTTACAGTGGCAAGGCCCAGAATCAGAATCTAATCTAAGCAGATGAAACTACTGCAATACAAGTTCAAAGATTTAGAGGTTCTTCAAGAACAAATTTGCTGAACTCAACACCCAGACTGCAAACTTCTGCTCCACCTTTCCCTTTTTAGTCCCTGAAACTGGGTACTGGGACAGGTCTGGATCAGTTATAACATATGGCTACTGGTTCACAGTATGCCTAGTGTTCATTAAGAGCTATCTGTCTGTTCCCTCACCTGAGGTCAGTTTACCTTAACTATTGTCTAGACTATCAAAATGACGAGGCTGTTGTGGCTTCAGACCTTTGCGGTCGACCTTGAAGTCGATAATGATTGGCTCCACGGTACCCTCGCGGTTCCTCCCAAGGCCCTCTCCCGTCTTCCAGCCCATCTTTCTCATCAGGAACTCCCCAACACCCCCGGATACTGGAGCTGCCCTGAGGAACTGGTCCTAACCAGGACACAGAGACAGCGAGACAGAGGGATTAGGAATAAGGAAATACTAACACTAATACGTAGAGAAACTCCCACCACAATCCAAAATATCTTGCCTAAACAGACTCTTACTTGTTTCATACTTGTGACTGTCGTTTTTGGGGTTTGAGGTTTGAGACTCACCACTAAAGGAAAAATCACTCGCGGAGATCTTTCAGTTCAGTTTACTGATCGAAAGGTAACAAAATACGTTGTTTACTTTCACCGTACGTATCAAAAAATTACCTTTAATTAATTTCACACAACTTATTTGGTCAGTAAACTATTTCATTTCTCTCTCATTCAAAAGAAAAATAATTCCAAGCTGTAGTCTC
Organism: Lepomis gibbosus; assembly: GCA_029875015.1. Classification (NCBI taxonomy): domain Eukaryota; kingdom Metazoa; phylum Chordata; class Actinopteri; order Centrarchiformes; family Centrarchidae; genus Lepomis; species Lepomis gibbosus. The sequence continues at coordinate 14,269 of JAPMOB010229898.1, read as the reverse complement.
TCCCCGTATGATAATACCAGCGAGGATGGATCTGACACAATTTTCTATTACTAATACTAATGTAACAGTTATTTCTATACATCCATTATTTCCTGCGTACAGGGTCATGGTGGCCACACATAGACAAACAACCACTCACATTCACACCTAAGGACAATTTTGGAGACACCAATTAACCTAGCCTGCATGTCTTTGGATGGTGGGAGGAAGCCGGAGCCCCCGTAGAGAACCCACGCGGACACGGGGAGAACATACAAACTCCACACAGAAAGGCCGGGGCAACCGGGGTTTGAACCCACGACCTTCTTGCTGTGAGGCGACAGTGCTAACCGCCTTGCTTGTCCATAACAACAATAAAAATAAGAATAGGCTACCAATCAACTACTGCGGCTTCAACTGGTGGAATTTTATGCAAGGTATGAAGGTAAGTATTGGTATCAGTATCAGTTTATGGGTACTGGTTTTTGGCACTGGTATCGTAAAATTTTACACCTATCCCTAGTGCCCACAAATATAAATGCAAAATATTTCAAGAAAACATGGACAAGGCATGAATCCTGGGTAGGGGGAGAGAAAATTGAGAGAAAAAAAGAGACTTAAATTTCACACAGACAGGTACTTATCTTGTCTCCTCCAAGCGTGACAATGTTATTAATGTCTAGGTAATAATGGTCCCCGCAAGGCCCACTTAATCCATATTCAGCTGGAGACGAGTGTGGATGCTGTGACTTTGCCCTTGAGAGTAAACAGATTATCCTCCTCACATCCTGCTCAAGACTCGGCCATAGGCTACAGGGCAGTGAAGGGGAACTGCTCCTTCCTACCTCCTCATCTGTTTCTACACTCTGTATCTGTGACTGCAGCGCACAGGGAAGTTTTTGTCTTACCTTCTTCAGCCACGCTTGTGGTCCACCTGTGGACAGCTCCTCCGAGCTGAGGATCTGGGCTCCGGTCGTTCCAGTGAAAAGACCAGGAACAGTGTTGGACTGGGCCCACGCGTCCACCTTTCAAAAAAGTACATAAAATCAGACAGTCAATGAATGCATCAGATCTAAAAGGAAACGGTCTGGAAACATTTAGCAACGCAGTGCTGAGCATACTCAACATAGCTCAACAGTCTGTCACTCAAGACGTGAGTGACAGACCACATTAACAGGTGAACATCCGTTGCCCCCTCCTGAAGTAATGAGAGCTATTAAAAAATAAGTAGCTGTTGTGTTTTAGTCAGTGACATTAGGAACCTCATCACAGTTTACCAGAACACTAATGAGATCCATCACAAAATAAATTTACTATCTGACTTCATCTAAGCAAAACCAAATATTCTGTCAAATGTTGTTCCCATAGGCGACGTATTTCAATAATTCCTTTTCTGTTTGTATACAAAATAATACCTCTAAACATCACATTTGTTATTAGTAATGATTATATATGTAAGTTATGAAAGTGACAGAGGATGTGTGAACACCGCATTGAAATGTAACCAGTATGTGGGTGGGGAATGTCCAGTGTGTCAGGGGCGCGCTAAGTGTACTTTTGGTAATCTCGTGGCCACGCCTGAGTGCAGGGTGGGATAAGAAAGATTACATTATCACACATGTAGGTGGATGTGTTCCCCGTCATGATGCACCGACTGTTTGGGAATCAGTTTTTGTCATAGGAACGATGTTGGTGTTTTACATTTTGAAGAAATCTTGTTTTCCGTGTGCAACAGAGTACATTTTTATTTGTCACCACAATGATCCATACAACAGAAATCTGTAGTACAATATCACCTGTAGTGCCATCAATAAAAAAAAGTAGATTTAGAAATTAATCTTTTAAAATCTATTTTTGCATGCTGTACCTTTCTGAAATTATTTTGTTAATACTGTTAAATTTGACTGTTTTACAGGCAAAATCTATACAGGCAAAAGCTACATAAACATGAACTCTGCGAGGTCCCTGTTGAAACTGAAGGGATTTTTTTTCTTCTCTTTTTTCTGCAAAGTAACCTCAGTTTTGGGGCCTAAACAGTCTCGAAAACTCACCAAACTTTGCACATAATTCAGACGCGGCGAGAAATTTCTTATTTTATCAGTTTGACTTGCTAGCGTTCCCTACAGAGCAGCCTGCGGACAAAGTTTCACCTATGTGTATGAAATTTCTGTGGTACATGTATCATGTCCAGACGTACAAAAGAGCCTCTTGGAGCGAAGCCCGACACCCAACAGGAAGTCGGCCATTTTGTACTTTAACAAACTCCTCCTAGGGATTTAGTCCGATCAACTTCAGTCTAAACCCATTGCTGATTAAAAATTATTCAAATGGTTATTACAAGTCGACCAGTTTGCCCGTGGCATGTCGTCGAAAACAGGAAGTTATAACTTCAGTACACATAATCACATCTGCACTAAATTTGATGAGTGTAACAATAGTCCTGCTCTGAACACATCCATGTGCCAATATTCACTCAAAGTCATAGCGCCACCTGGTGGCACCTGGAAATGACACGTATTACGCTGTAATGTACTACTCCTAGCAGGTTGGATGTATCAACTTCAAAACAGTCCCAGAAAACCCTTTGAAGAGGCCATGATGTAAAACTTGTGAGTTTTCGGTTAACAGCGTGGTGGTGGCCGAACACATCTACATGCCAATATTTAGTTATAGTCATAGCACCAAGTGCTCTGAAGCACCACAAAGGGGACACAGGAAGTGATGATTAACAACTTTGTGCAGTGTCAGACGCACAAAGTCATAGCTGCACGGGCAGAGCTCCAGAATATGCAACACGGCCGCCTCACACCTCACGTGCGAGGGCCCGCCCAACGCTGCTACTAAGCTCCAGGCCAAAATCTTTAAAAATAAGATGACGGAGGTGCCAAGACATTTAAATCAATTTCAATTTTCGATCATTATCTTTTTATTATGTGTGTGTGTTTTTATTATAATCCTTAAAATGTGTGTATTGTACCTGCTCCTGGGCCCGGCTGAGCATACAGATGGCACTGACATCGTAGGGGTTCTCAGCCAATCGCCTCTGAGCTTTGATTCTCTCAGTTACAGCCTGAGAGATATCTACTGGCTGCAGACAGAGAGAGAGAGAGAGAGATCAGGGGTGACAGAGAAATGGTATTGAGGGGAGGGAGAGAGCATCAGCGATGATTTGGATCTGTCACAACCAACAGTTGGGTAATAACCTTGGAAGCCCATCAATATTTAATGGCTCCCACAGCGCAGATTAATTTTCAGATTCAAATTCATGTCCTCAATGGAATCAGAACGGTCTTATAAGTCTTCACAAACAGATTGAGATCAAGAATGTAAAAAAGAAGCACAAATAAACGTAGAGTGATTTGTATCTGTAAGTCTGAGCCCCTATAGAACAATTTGTTTATCATTTGTAACTTAGCATTTATTAAATGGAAATATATTTGTGAATCTCCACCTATTTGTGTGCAGACTTTCCTACAATGTTTCACAAGAAATCCACAAATGCGTGAGCTTCAAATCACAGTTAGAGATCCAGCTTTACAAATCGATCTACATTTATTTATTAATTGCGTTTTTTAGTGTGACGTATCCTGACATTTGTTTCGTCTAATCCACAATACACATGCAACACAAAGAGCCTTTCACATCCACAGTGCATTAGCATTTTTGTTCCACATGATTTGTGTACTGACAGATTCACCGGTGAATATTACACCTTTAACTGAGCTAAGCTTGGAGCCCCGAGTTTAGTAAATAATTTTCACGTTGATGATTTTTAATCATGAGCCGTGTTTCCACTGCACGAACTTTAGCCAGGAAATAGGAACCTTTGGAGGAACTCATTGCGTTTCCACCGCAGGGACCAGGGTCTAAATTTAAGTTCTGTGGACTTCGGAGGATAGTACTTTCCAAGAGTACTGGAACTTTGTAGAGGTGGGGCTGCTGAAAATTTGAAGACTACTTTCTTTAAGTCTAGCATTTCAGGTTGGTTTCTGTGCTGTTAGAGTGTCGAATAAATAATGATGCATGTCTAAGAACATACGTCAGCGGACTAAATTGCATAATCTTCGCAGGTCTTTAGACCGCAGGGGAAACACATACAACAGTGGGACTAAAAGTTCCAGGTACTTTTGGTGGAAATGCAGCGATGACAACTTAATTAAATACCTACAGTACATACTGTACATATAGTACACCGGATACACATTATAATTCCACTTCTCACCTGCAGTACTGGGTCTGGAAAAACACTGTCATTATCTGGCTGTTGGCCGTCCTCTGGTACTCCAGCTGCTATCGCCGTTTCACCTGATGATGAGGCGGCGGTCTCTGTGGGAACGGCGGTCAGGGCCTTTCTGGAGGCAGCTGCAGCTTTGTCTGCGGTTTTGTCAACCGGAACCCATTCTCCGTAGGCGCCCAGTGCCTCGCCCTCCTGGACAGTATGACACATTATATTACTCACAAAACACACTCAAATTGTTCTGTGACATTTTTTTGTATTGGACTCAGCGTTTGGTTTCTTTTGTATGTTATTAATTACCACCTAGTAGAGGAAAAGAAATAATAGTAATATTATTCAGAATAACAGGAATAATCCTCTTAATACTTTGCCTTAAAGTACAAATAAGGTTTTATTCATAAGTCGTCTCATGTTTACAGCTACATTAACATGTATGTTATGTCTTGGGCTTGGTTTATGTGAGCAGCTGCTCGGAGAATGTGATACTGGAAAATATAATGTTCAGCTAGCTGAAAAATACTTTGCCTGCAACAACGTTTAGTGAGGACAGAATCATTTTGAAATATATCATTTATAGCGCCTGTAACAGCAGATGCACTTTGTGAATGGCTAATTCATTTGTTGTAATTTGGAACATAGTATTTGGTTCTACACACCTTCACTTGCTGTGTGATTTGCACCCTCATTGGTACTTTCATTTTCTTCTCTACTTTAATTTAATTATATTTTCTATTTATTTTTTAATCAATTGATCTAATACATTTTTTTGATCAGTCAATAATTCAATTAATCTAACATTTTATTTGCCAAATAATATAAAAATAATGTTTTATTGCTTGATTAATACAACAATTAAGTTTTAAAAATCAATTGTCTCATTAATTCAGTATTTTAGTCAATCATCATTGTTAAAAAAAATATTTAAAAAGGTAATAGCAGCGTGTTAAAATTGTCACATCACTGCTGTGTTATGATATTATTAAAAATACTGGACTGAAATAATCGCTGTGACAAATTTAATTTTAATTTAATGAAAACGCTGTCAACCCTTTCCCTGAACTGAAGAATCAGTATACTTACTAAAGTGCTTGACTTAAAACTTATTTATACAACCGTTTGGTTAACTCACAACCATAAACAGAAAAAATAAAAGTGTGTTAATAGTTACTAGTGTCTAGTGCACATATTGTACTTTAAATACCTGCCTCAGATCAGCAGCAGGAAAACGCTTAATTGTGGCCAACATGGTAGGTGATTTACTGTAGTTGAACTTCTTCCACTGTGAAGTACCTTGTCGATTTTAAAACTTCTAAACAAAGATCCAAATCTAATGCACATCTTCTTCAAACCTTCTTACGATGTTGGCATCCTGAAGACACAGGAAACTCCTTCGCCATGCCTGCATCACTGCGCACCGATGGACGGACTGTCGTGTTCTGGAGGGGAAAAGGTAATAGTTTGATTATTTTTGATTTTTCCTAATGAGTTGCGCAACTTACTTATCTTACATTCAGTCAATAAGTTATTCACAATAAGAGAGCAGTCATGTAAAGATGGGGTTAATTTTTTATAACTTTTTTTATATTTCTGAGCTATAATATACAAACTGTCTTCCACGTAGGGTTTACCACAAATTCACAAGAGAGCAAACAGTCACAGTAATATGTAAACTCTTGTAAGAGGAGTGGAGCCCGTGTGTGGATGTTACGTTGATGCTGAAGCTGATGGCCTTTTGCTCTCGAAGAGCTGATCCTCCAAAGGGTTTCCCATCATCCTCTTCGTCCGATACATGAGGCATTGCAACTGGAAGCTCTCCTTTACTGTCCACAATCATCTTGCATTTCTACACACACAAACAAACACACACACACACACAGTGAATTCAGTACTGTCTTTACGCTTCGTTGTTTTACCACAACCTTAACCTACAGAGGCAGTGCAGCAGTGCCTTCACAAGATTCAGTGGGGAATTGCTCTTTTACCAAAGCAAATCCAACCAGCGACCGCTGTGAGGTCCCTATTTAAATCGCTCTGTTTCTTATTATTCTTTATTTTCGTACTTCAAATTCATTTTTGGGTGCTTGTGACGCTGGTGGATCTTGGTGCACAAGTCAGATGTGGTGAACCAAGACGCCTGATGTAGGTCTCCTGCATGGGTGTGGAAAAATGGCTCGATAGCGCACCTTACAGATTTTCAAAACAAAAGCCCTCACGTTTCTGTTTCACCTAGATGTACCAAATTTGGGAGGCACATGTATCATGCCTATTCCTCAAGAAAAAAACTCTTGGAGTCATTCCTTACATTCATCAGGAAGTCAGCCACTTTGAATTTACTGGGCATTTTTGGCATTTACCACCTCTATACTATACAAACTACTTGAAAAACTAAAGCTGAGCTAAACCAAACCATCTCCCTTTCTGCTGCTGAGACCACTGCAACAGCATTCTTCATGGTTCATCAAAGTTTTCAACAAACCCCAGTACAGCCTCTCACAAATAACCAGGCCCCCTCCTACTTCAACCACTCCTACACTCGACCTGTTCACAAATCCCCAGAATCTCTCTGTATAAATAGTCATATTACAATGCACATCACAGGTAGATCTTATACATATTACTTACAGATGAGATGTAGAAATATATATTTACATGCATTACCACTACACAGTTAACTGAATAGCGTGTGAGATCTTTTCTTTGTGCAGTGAAGTAACATTTCTAACATGTATACTACCCGCTCTGTACCCTTACATCAGTAAACTCCTTAATGCTGATGCTGTTGGCCTGCTTCGCTACTTTCCTCTTCACTTCCTCCAATGCAGCTATGTTGGCTTGAGCAGGGGCCGGAGGTGGCTTATTGGTAATGGAGGGCAGTGGGAGCAGTGAGGACAGAGCGCCCATGTTGGACAAGGCTGCTGTCATGGTGGCTATAAGGAAGAGACACAGAGAAAGTTAGATTAAAGTCTCAGAAGCTGACCGACCTATTACCTATTACCCGACCTACAGCATACAAATGACAAACCTCTATAGGCCTGCTTACACATCTCAATATGACAGAATACAATTAAACAGCAGCCTAACCCCTCCAAAAATGACCAACACCTCTCTGAGACTGTTTCAACAAATCATAACCTTCAATTACAGTAAAAATATCTTTGTTAAATCTGCATTAAAGCCTTTCTAGAAGCCTGCAGAGATGACCAGGTGAGATGGACAGTGAGGTTGATGGATCAGGCATTTTAGAAAACAACATAATGTAAAGAGTCAAAAACATACCAGCAGTCATACTGGCCATGGCAGCATTCATGGCCATACTTGGCAGAGCCAGAGGGAGCATTGTGGACCTCAGGCTGGCAGGGATGGGCATTCCTGCTTTGGCACACATGGCAGCAGCATTGGCCTTGGCAATTTCCAACAACTGATCCTTATCTGAGGAAACACAATAAAGGAGTCAATGAGTGAAATGTGTCGGTGCGATCCTGTTTGCAGAATGTCTTTCTTACACTGTGAAATAAATAAAAACAGAACAAACAGCACAGCAGTTGGTGTTTAACGTTCAAATGAGCGACTGCACATTAACTGACCCAGTTCACTAATGCGTTGAGGGCTGTTGCCCGAACTGCAGTGTTTCCGGGTCGGGGTTCTGTTTTTGCGGAGGATGAGTACAGGGGAGTGACTTGGCTCTCGTTTCCAGCGGTCCCTCTGGCTGTATGTAGCCCTCCTCCGACCCCGTGACACCGACCGTGAGCGTGACCTGCGCGACCTCCGACACCCTGACCTGCACAGACAACATGCAGATCAATTCATTTGCGATGAAGCATCTGATTAATCATTTATGCACATGAAGTCCCCTCCAATGGCCAGATCAGTACTCGGCTTTGGCGAATAATTTAATGAAATTAATCAGATCAGGATTAGGGGGCAAAAACAAATTATCCGGAAATCCCTATAAATAATTTATGAAACCATATATTCAAGATAACTTTATTGGTACCGCTACACATTTTCTATCAACCCAGTTACTCTACCTCGACCGTGATCTCTTGTTCTTTGAAGGGCTCCTGGATCTGGACCCCCGCCTGTGGCTCCTACACGGTGACATGGATCTTTTCTGCCTCGTTGATGACTTTGCGTCTTTTTTCCTCTGTGGGGACTTGGAGGGTTTCCTCTTCTTCCTTGCTGGTGATTTCCCATGAGATGCAGAGGAGCTGGGATGTTCAGATGCTTTAAGCTGAGGGAAGCTGCACTCAGTGGTCTGGTCAGGTACAGTAGATATGGAGTTCAGCGTGGACAGGGATGCGCCACAACCTGGAGCATTAGAATGAGACCACAAAAACATTAGTCGGACAGATCCTGAAGAACTAAATGAACCTATTTTAAAGGTTTGTCTGTGTGCAGGGTGAAAACTTTTGAGACATATTGGTCCTATTTTTTCCAAAAGAGCGAGTGCAAGGACTGAGCACAGGGCAAGATTCAATTCTTATCATATTGCGTGCAGCCAATTTAAAACAATTTAGACATCTTTCATTAAATGTGTGATGTCATCAGAGACGAGGTGCTGAGGACGGGATTCCAGGAACAAGATTGGAAAAAAACTGAAAAATGACTGTGACCTTTTTTTCTGTATCACAGTTCCGCCCAACAGGACCAACACCTTCATTCCTCTTCACCTCGCCATGTTTGTGCGCGGAGAAGCACTGCGGTCTCATTGTTCAGAGTCACAGAACGCAGCGTGAAATTTGTCAGGGAAGGCGAAACATTCTCACGCGCTAGGGTTTTTGGTCAGCATGTCGTGAGGCGTCCGAGATGCAGCGCTGGTTGTTGTCCACCGTGATACAGGATGAAACGATCGGTCGGCCGAGGCTGATAGGCCCATATTTAATCTAGAACCGCTACATGTGTCTGTTCAGGGTCTTGTCGGGCTGTAATCATGCGGTCTGAACTTGACATTAGATTCCCACCATGTAACGTGTGTCTTATAAGTAAATTCCTCCCTCGGCCTGTTTAATTTCAGCTGATTGGCATCTGCACGTTAATCGTTTCTTTCGGTCCAAAAGAAATGACTGACTGTGGTCCAGCACCAAACCCAGAGCCTAAATAAAAACCTCTTACATGGTCCCATCCTTCATCACCCAGTAGGTGTGCTTGTTCGCTTTAGGTAAACATAGGACTGCTTCAGTTTAAGTGGAAGGGATGCTGATCTGGACCCTGTTACCCCAAATCTGCCCTTGATAGCTGTTAATAATTGTGTTCTCTCTTTGAAAGGACAATAAACTTATTTGAAATCAGCACTGGGCACAATAAACAGTATAAATTCAATGTCATCAAACAGGTCCTACCTAGTTTTTGTGCTGTGTCGTCTGCTTTCTCTTCTTCTCTCTCTGCTGGCTTTTCACTTTGTGCAGGGTTCTGCAGTCCCGTGCTTGACTCTGTCAGATCCTCGGCTTCTGTGTTTCGGGTAGGGCTGGAGGCCAGACGAGGGGCCTGGACGCCTTTTGAAGGACCTTGGGTGGACTCTATGGATTCATCTAAAGTTCCCCTCTTCTCGCAGGACCTGCCAGCAGCCGCATCAACCAGATCATGGCAGGATAAAACAATATCATAATTTAATATGTGCGTAAGGACCAACATTAGCACCGTGTGGGGAAGAAAAATGAGGAGTCTATGCAATGTCATTCAATGAACTGCGTTGGCCAATTTAATAAACGCACATCCCCTGGCAGCAAATCTTTATGTCCACCTTAGTGTCACATAAACTGGACAATGGTGCCGAAGGAAACGTCACCGTAAACATAAAAAACGCAGACTTTAATTTTACTTTCCCTCCTTAGCAAATTGGAATCATCCATGTGGTAGAGCTTTATGTGTTTTATGAGTTGTTTATATTACCTGCAGTAGATGGCGGTCAGCGTGGCCCCCGTTTGGACAAACAGAGAGTTGTACTGGCACCGAAACCAAGCAATGCACTGCTGTGGGCAGGGTCGGCAGCAAAAAGGTCTTTTAGCCACCTAAAAGAAGAAGCAATATACTGCTGTGGACGGGCTCAGCAGCAAAACATATTTTAGCCAAGTAAAAAAGGCCCAACGAATGCTGATTTCCCACGGCGTCAAACAGTATGCAACCAAGTTGGCTAAATGTATTTCCAAAGGAAATGGCTGTTTATGCTAAAAATATTCAAAATATAGCGTGCACTTCAAGTGATTTTTCTCGGTGGGCCTTCTTTTAGGTGGCTAAAGTAAGTTTTAAAGCTGACCCTCTCCACAGCAGTACATTGCCGTACAACTATCTGCCTCTCCAAACTGGGGGTGCGTGGACTGTCATCAGGTAATACACTGACCTCATTCAGCCCCACTAGAAATATCCTGAACTATCCCCCTTACTGCTTTATATTTCTCCCTTAAATCAAACGTTCAGTTGAAGGTTTTCCTTCATACCTGGACCGGGTCCTGTGACGGTGTGAACTGGACAGGGAGCGAGATCTTCGGCGGTGGCGTCTAGACCGAGAGTGAGAGTTCCTCCTCGCAGAGCAGGAATGTGAGCGAGAGTGGGAATGCGACCGTGAGCGGGAACGACAGCTCCTCCTGCCGTGTCTCTCCTCATCTCTTCCTTTAGTGGAGCTGTCCTGTGAGGAAAGAAATTGTATCATCAGTTTTTTATGTTATCAATATAAATGTGACATCTTTTTATTAGTGTTATCATATAATGAGGACAGAAATAAATAATAAATAAAAATAAAATATACAGTATGGAGCATGTGTTGGTGTTTTTACCTGTTTTGGGATGATGTCCGGCAACTCCTCTCGTCGCCGTGGCGAGGAGCTTTGACCACATTTACTATCCCTCTGCTTTGAGTCGGAATCTGATGAGTTCTCTTCATCTTTCCGCCTCCTCTTCTTCTTCTTCCTCTTTCCCGTCGAGCGCCCTTTGTGGCATCTGGACTTACTCTCCTTATTCTCACCTGGACAAACAGTTCAGCAGCTCTGTGCCAGTACAGCATGTTTCGTACGACAGAAATACAGAGTATAGTTCTTGAGATCGTGCACAGGTGCATCTCAGAAAATTAGAATATTTTGGAAAAGTGCGTTTATTTCATTAATTTCATTCAAAAAGTGAAACTTTCATTTATTCTAGATTCATAACACATAAAGTGAAATATTTTAGGTCTTATTTTGTTTTAATCTTGATGATTACGGCTTTAAATCAAAAAACAATATATATATGTGTAATGAATCTATAATATATAAAAGTTTCACTTTTTTAATTAAATTACAGAAATAAAATTAACTTTTCCACGATATTTTAATTTTCTGAGATGAGCCTGTATTGATAATTATATGATTTAGGGGTCTTAGGGAGTCTGGTGAAGTAGGCAGGGAAATTTGTTCATTAAAGTTTCAGTTTTAAGTCACAGTTTTAAACAGTGTCCTTAAGAGAAAACACCTCAAGTCAACAATAATGCCGTATCACACTCTTCACAATAAGGAGGAGATTTTGCTGTATTCCATGGGGGTGCTGGTACTTACCTTGCTCTTTATTCGTCTCTGTTGGTGTTCCTCTTCTATGAAGCAAAGATAAAACCTGAGTTAGGCACATTTGAAAAGCGGGTATTAATGGTAAAATGAGAGGAAACCAACTTTTTTGTCCTCAATGAGAAAGATTTCATATTAAACCCAACTGCTTACACACCTTTACAAGCCAAACTTTGCACACATACGTTTGTATGTTAGACCCAGCACGCACAGGGAACTAGGCAATGGGTTAGGGTTTAACCCTTTCCTTTAAGCCCCATGGTTGAACCGTTAAACGTTTAGATTTTTTAATGCCTGTCCAGCATTTCACACCAATTATCCACCTTTCTGACATTTTTCAAAGTTAAAAATGTCCAAAGATTTACTGCCAAAGAGGGCGACCAAAAGGGTCACTAAAAGCCAGAATCTCCAGGTCTGAAAAGTTGATGCTGATGCTGGTGCCTTAAACCTGCGTTATTCCTAACGGCCAGCAGGAGGCGACTCACCTGATCTATTACCTCAGTAAGCACTTTTCTGATGAGGTTATGGTCTCAGTTGCTAGTTTCAAGTCTTCTTCAACACTGTCTACTGAACACATTCCAGCCTACTCCTGGCTAATATGAAGACGCAGGAAAATAAAATGGATGAAGGAGACTCAGGGTAACTTAGCAACAGCAAAGCGGACACTGCTCTACCCTCATTTATTGAGACCTGGCTGCACCACAACATCCTAGATAAAGCTAATGCACTCAACAATCACTAAAATTTACACAAATGTTCCTGGCAGCTAAAAAGCCCTCCCCCGTCCCCATTTTGATCTATTAGACCATATTTCTCTGCTTTTCCTGCCCACTTACACCCAGCTGATAAAAAGAGTCAAACCAACAGTAAAATTAGTCCATTAAGTGTGGAGGGCTGTGTGCTCTGCCCCCTCCTGTTCACGCTGTACACACTGTTTGCAGACGACACCACCTTCATAGGCCAGATATTATACGATGAACGATGAAACTTCACATCAGGAGTAATCTTGATAATCTTGCAGGTGGAGTGCTCAGAGAACAACCTATTACTCAACATCGGCAAAACCAAGGAGCTGGCAGTTGATGTCAGGAAAAATAAGGTGAAGACACACACTCCTGTCCACATCAGTGGAGCTGAGGTGGAGCAGGTGAACGATTTTAGGTTCCTGGGAATGAATATGACACAGAACCTGACATGGTTTGGCCTTCTTAAGAAGGCCAAGCTTGACCAGGACCAAGGTCTTGGTAAATTTTAGAGGAGCAATAGAAAGCATCCTAACTGGAAACATCTCCAATTGGCATGGGATGTGCAGGTCGCAGGACAGGGGGGCTCTGCAGCGGGTGATTAAAACCACCCTGTAAACTGTTTATGCATGGTATTAAGGACGTATAACCTGTTTCACGAAACACTCTGAATCAGAGTATTAAGCGTCACCTTGGCTGATGTTTGGTTCGTCCTTCCAATTCAGCCCCAGACTCTGAACTGCTCTCCCTCGCCTCCATCTCTCGGTTCCTCTTCTTCTTCTTACTTTTGTGTTTTTTGTGCTTCTTATGTTTCTTTTGTGAACCGCCGCCCTTTAAGTCTTCCCGCTTGTCTCTTTCGGAGGTGGCAGTCTTAGCAGCATCCATTTCATCTGCAGCACCCACACCTTCGGCGGCACTGATGGACACACAGAGGCAGAAAAAGAGATATTACTTTTTAGTTGCATGTAGGGCTGGGTGAATATTATTAGAATATGTTATATAGATAATTATCAAGATAAATGTCAGATCATTATTTAAGTGTAAGAAACCAGATGGTTTTAAACTTTCAAACAATTGATGCCAAACAAGTCCTTTGCTGATGTTTTGCTGAATGTCCAATTGGGCTGGGCAACAAAACAATAATGATTATCGCGACTTCCTCAATAACATTATAACAAATGTTCAATAAATGTTTGATTTAACTTGTTTTAGTAGTTCATGTTTATATTTATATATTTATTTTATTGAGGAAAAGGGACTGAAAACAGATTTCACTTAATTTTACTCATGCATTTTTGTTGAAATATGATTTTTGATCATAATTGTTTTGAATGCTCTACCTCAGATTTGTTAAGTAAACCACTGTTTGGCACCAAGTGTTTATTTGGACCATAAAGAAAAGTTTAACCTTGTGGTTTCTTACAATTGAAAGAAATAAAGATTTGACATTTATCGTGATAATTATCTATATTGAGAGATGTTTTATGGTGTTAACATTTATCTAACGCTCAGCTCTAATGTGGAAATGTATTCAGAAGAGGAGTTATCTCGATAAATCTGCTGAGAAAAACCTGAAATGCACGTTTCAGATTTTCAGGATTACTACAAAGTTATCCAGATCAAGTCAAAATATTTTATCTCGAAAGCAGCCTTCAGTAAATCCTAGAAGAAGCAGCTCTCGGAGGAATGCAACACAAAACCAGGTACATATTTAATTTAAAGTTTATTATGTGATTATTTCTCAGGACTTCTCAGAACACACGAATCGCTGTGTGTGTGTG